>OX578136.1:72688729-72973729 GCA_951213105.1 Amaurobius ferox
ATTCAAAGGTTTTAACTTAAATTTTGAAAGGAAGGGTAAATTTTTAGTTTCGAATTTAGTAAGAATTTTGAGTTTAGTAAAGTAAATTTTAAGTTTTTACAGAGTAATTTTTAGTTTTGAAAGAATGTCATAAAACAAGATTTCAAATTAACTAGTTTTAACTAGTTAATGTTAATGTTTAATGTTAAAACTAGTTTTAAAATTAAACGGGGTCAGTTGATACATTTTAAGATTTTTATTTTTTCTTTTACATTTACTTAATTTTTTTTAAACAATAAAATTTGCTTCGTTTCTTTCTCTTATAGATTTAACCCACTGAAACGTTTTAAGATTGGAATTGGAAAGCCTGTTATTTAGCCAAGTTGAAATGTATTAATTCACCATCCTTGTAACAAGTTGATAGCTATGACTATGTTGACACAGCTATGAGAAAGTTGATACTGATATGCAACAGATTGTGAATGACAAAATCCTATGCACACAGTTTTGAACGACAAAAGATCTATGCATATGATTATTGTGAATGACAAAAAAACTATGCATACAGTATTGTATTGAGTGCAAATGATTATTTTAAATATTTATATAAGTGAAAAAAATGAAAAAATAATTATTGTATAACATATTACTCAAAATAAATATTTTGTCTTTCTCATGCCTAATATTCCAATATTGTCTCCTTAATATAAACCACGCGTAGACTGGAGGAAGGCGATGGAGATCACAATCATCTTTGGTGGAAAAATTGCAGTAGTTTTTTATAGGTTTCGCCTTGTAAATCCAATATTCCAATAATATGGGCTTTTATATCAGGACACACAGAAATTCGCCCCGTTTCAACTACTACAAAATTTCTTCTTACACCCCAGTACGCAACTAGAACGAATATAGGGGAAAACAAGATGCTTTTGAGCATGATATGTTGCCGAATGACGATATTTGGGCCGGCTCTTATAAATATGGACGGGGCAATTCAATTAACCCGATAAAAAAAATCTTGTGTGGGCAACACATGACTTTCCTTATATAATGTAATGAATTTACTACTTTTACAGTAAAAAAATAGATTTTTCTTATAGTAGATACGAATATTCTTTTCAAGACATTGAATTTTCGACAATTAGTCGTCATTTTCATTGATTTAGCGTCATTTTTATCCATTTGGCGAGATTTTCGTTAATTTGGCAACATTTCGAAAAGCCGCCAAGTTGGCGTCATTCCGCCAAATTCGTCGCCAAAATCTCGCCAAGCGTTATGCACTAAGAAATAAGTTATTCTTACAGCCGATAAATGACTATTGGCGTCCAAATACAAAAGTGTTACTCAGAGTATCTTTTTTCATGAATGGAACGAGCTAGATCCACGAGAATGATGTCACCCAATTTATCGCATGGTATTACATATGAAAAGTGAACATGTTTATCAATAGGAATTTTTTTTTAATTTTATATGACTTTTTGATATTTTTTTTTAAAAATGTACAATATCTCAAAAACGGCTCGTGTTAGCGTTCTAAAATTTATGTCAATCGTTTTCTAATGAAAAATTACATAATAAATGTCTATTTGCGTAACTTTATTAGTGGTTTTGATTTTTTGACGATTTTTTCAAAATTTCATTCGAAAATTTAGGGGGGTTCTGAGCATTCGATTGCGTAGAAAAACAATAGGCTTCCAGTGTTTACGAATTGTGATTTTTGTACCAAATTTGGTTCAAAGCGGTCCATTCGTTCGTCAGTTATCGTCTCCACAGACCCACTGATACACACACACACACACACACGCACGCACACGCACGCACACACACACACACACACATACTTTCACACACACACACACAGACATCACTTCAAAAATGTTTGATTCGTGATCACGGATGCTTGAAACGTGCTCTCCCGTCGAAAACTCGAATTCGAATTTCGACCCCGTCACAATACTTTCCTTATACATTATGTATATAAGGAAAGTAAATACATTATGTATATAAGGAAAGTAAAAAACAGACGTTACGGAGGATTTTATGTGAACCCTATTATAGATGATCGTAGGACGAACCTGCAGGGATCCAAACAGTGTTGTTGTTGTTACCCAGACCGTCCGACCTACCAGAAAGGTGTAAGGTAACTGTTTGGACGGCCGGGAAGTGCCACCCAATTTAGACCGGAACCCAGTGGGGGAGGCATCCACAGGGACCGTACCCTCCTTCCCCTACCACCAACCTCTCGGAAGGACTTACGGACCCACATGTTTAACGTGATCGTACTCCGCGTGAACACGGCGGCAGTTTTGGCAGTGGCTGGAACCGAACCCGGGCCTACCGAGTGCAACTCCAACGCGCTAACCAATGGGCTACCGCGCCCCGGACCCAAACAGTGTGGAAATCCTTACGACTGCCGTAAATCTTACGACCGGTGACACAACCTAAATAGACGGTAATGACTAGAAAAGTTTAATAATTCATCGAGCAGTCTGAAACGTCTGACTAGCTGGAGCTGTAATGATATGAAAAAGTTAGACCATCTAGAAGCCAACGTACATGATGCGGATCGACGAACAATTCCTGTTATGGAGCTGGAAAGGTATTGATAGAGAAACTGGCGAGACAGGAGAACAAGTTCAGTGGGCGGAGGCGAAGCAACGGCGATAGAATCCAAGCACTATCCGCTACCCGCTTAGGTACGCTGGCGAAGAGCGTTAAGTCTGGATACTCAAGGCAGCTTTGGCGTTTCAACTTTGAAAACATAACTGGAACTTGCCATTATATGTCAGGTGGAAAATAAATATTCGTAAAATGAATAAAGAATCATAAATAGCTCTTCCTAGTTATTTATTATTACTTTCCTTATATACATAATGTATAAGGAAAGTATTGTGACGGGGTCGAAAATTCGGATTCGCGTTTTCGACGGGAGAGCACGTTTCAAGCATCCCTGATCACGAATCAAACATTTTTGAAGAGATGTCTGTGTGTGTGTGTGTGTGTGTGTGTGTGTGTGTGTGTGCGTGCCAGTGAGTTTGTGGAGACGATAACTGACGAACGAATAGACCGATTCGAACGAAATTTGGTACGAAAATCACAATCCGTAAACACTGGAAGTCTATTGTTTTTATACGCAATCAAATGTTCAAAACCTCCCTCCCTAAATTTTCGAGTGAAATTTTGCAAAAATCTTCAAAAATCAAAACCACTAATAAAGTTAAGAAAATAGACATGTATTATGTAATTTTTTATTAGAAAACGATTGACATAAATTGTGGAACGCTAACATGAACCGTTCTCGAGATATTGCACATTTTTCAAAAAAATTATCAAAAAGTCATATACAATAAAAAAAAATATTTCCTATTGAGAAACATGTTCACTTTTCATATGTAATACCATGCGATAAAGTTGGTGACATCACTCTCGTGGAACTAGCTCGTTCCATTCAGGAAAAAAGATACTCTGAGTAATACTTTTGTATTTGAACGCCAATAGTCATTTATCTGCTGTAAGAATAACTTATTTCTCCGTCCATAACGCTTGGCGAGATTTTGGCGACGAATTTGGCGGAATGTCACCAACTTGGCGACATTTTTAATTGTTGCCAAATTAACAAAATCTCGCCAAATGAATAAAAATGACGCTAAATCAATGAAAATAACGACTCTTTGAAGAAAATTCAATATCTTGTAAAGAATATAAGTATCTACTATAAGAATAACATTTTTTTTAACTGTAAAAGTGGTAAATTCATTGCATTATATAAGGAAAGTCATGTGTTGCCCACATCAGATTTTTTGAACTTATAATACAAGAGCGACAAATTGGAGCTGTACACCGAGTCCGTATCAAAACAAGAAGCAACAAATGCATGATAAAAAGCCGAAACCAGTTTTTTAAAGGCTAGATGTTTTCTCAAGGACTTGGAGAAAGAGCATTAATGGAATATAACTGGAAGCTAACATCCAGTTAGTTATGGTTATATGATTAAATCACGTGCAAACCGGATAAATATTTGAAATGCTTCTCCCTTTCCAAAGAAGCAAGCACATTTTTGCACAACTTTTTCTACGACGGTACAAACAAGCAAGAAAGTTTTCAACAGGGCACCATCACCACCCAGGGCTATGGTATCTCGGTCACTTATTAGCCCAGGCAGCCAATGAGATAGCCACCTGATAGCCAACTTCCTTAATCAAAGATTGTAGAATTTTTCTGGTAGAAGTATTTACCCCACATCATGCAACAATGTAAAGATTTATATTAACCCTTCCCATAGTTGACAAAATTATTTTTGACAAAAAACAGTACTTCTCGGCGAGGAAAGTACTAGTAAACTTCACGAAATTTGTCTCTTCTGTATTAATTCATACCAGAGTAAATTAATAAATAAAAGCAAGTTTAACACACGTTTATTACATAAAAACTGAAGCTATAATCTCATACCCGAGTATAGCTTCCGTTCACTCCATTTATTTCTCTGCTAAAATATTTTGAAACTCTTTTGCATAATTTTCATTTTCATAACAAGAATTCAACAAGCTGTATCAGCTTGCTTATTCTAAATAAAAGTTACTCTTGCAACTTTTAAAAAATAGCAAATTACCGTAACAAATTACTGCTTTGAAACAAAACACTTAAAAAATTGCAGATGATAAAAATGAGGTGACAAGATATGATAAATTGCTTTTTAACGGAGTTAATTCTTTCAGAGTCAATTATACCATCACTCAGTATTGCTCTGCTTTAATCGGTGGGCAACAGAAACTTTTTTGTCTCTTTTTGTATATGAAGATGCTTAACGCTTCATTAACAGTTGCCGTTATAATTTTCCCTCTCTCAAAAGAAGTTATTAGAAATTTTGAAAAAGTTTGCTATGTAAGATATTTTGAAAGTTTCAGAAGAGAACTTTATGGAAAACTTTTCCAAAGTTTTGATAAAGCTTATCTTTCGGATTCGCGGGAGTATTATCATGATAGAAGAACGTGATTAAACATATTTTAACAGCAAGGACTTTTAGCAGTTGTCAAAACAGCAATAAACATAAATAGGAAAATAATGCAATTAAAAACTTTCTACTTATCGTGTAAAGTCACAAAATAAAATCAGATACAATGAAACATCAATTAAATGCTGAACGAATTAAGAAACAATAAAAAAACCATATTCTCAACACACTGACCTATTCATAATTCAGGATATTTCTCTTATCACATAGCATCATTATCTGAACGCGAAGCATCTCCACGGGGTGTATATAAACTGTTTCGACAAAATAAGAGGGTTAATAGTACCCATCAAGACGAACAATATTTAGTATGGAGCCTAGGGTCGCAATCCACTCTGAGTGCCAGAAAAGAGCAACTTCGAAACACGTCCAACAAGCACAAGTCGCCACTTCGGACGACATAGCTGTCGTGCCGGAGAAGTATCCCATCTCCAGAACATCACCGTCACTTCCAGTCATCCGACACTTCTTGAATGCCATATACCCCGGGCGATGGATTGGACGTAGTGGACCTGTGGCTTGGCCTCCACGTTCACCGGACCTCAACCCACTGGACTTCTTCGTCTGGGGGCACACAAAATCATTGGTATACGAGATGCCTGTGGACTCCGCAGAAAATCTTGTCGCGAGAATCGTTGTTGCATCGGACAGTATAAACACCACACTAGGTGCCTTCGAGAGGGTGCTCCAGTCATTCATTCGCCAGTGTGAATTGTGCAACGGCACTCTTGGCCGTCATTTTGAGCATCTACTTTGAGTCTTTCTTTGGTGTAAATAAATGGGATTGTGCAACTCATGATTACGTTAACTCTCCTTATTTTCACTATTGAAAGTTCAACTTTTTACGCTTTTCTGGCACTTAAGAGTGGAATGCTACCCTAGGTTCCATTGCAAATATTGTTCGTCTTCATGGGTACTATCACCTCTCTCATTTTGTCAAAACAGTTTATATACACCCTATATGTACCCTCAATAGGAAAAATCCAGAAATATTTCATATTTAGCGAAATTATCGTTTTCCCTTCAAAGTTATCGACTTTTAAAAAAATTCTAAGTTAGCAATATTTTTAGCTATATATATATATATATATATATATTGACAATTTTAACGGGAATATTTCCACATGTGTTTCGATGGTCTTAAAACGTGCTTATAACGTCAAAATCTCAAATTTTAAAAATTGAGAAAACATTTCATTTGCTATATAATAGTATGGGAAAGTAAAAATATTAAAACCAATCTTTAGAAAAATATCTCGTATTATCTCCCAATATTTGAATTGTTTCAACACAAAGATTTTTATCTTACAAAGAGAAACAGAAAGGTTTCCCCGACAGAATAAGTCAATCTCAGCTGATAAACATGTCGATGAAACTGGGGAACACAAAGAAAACCTAAAGGAAATAGTTTCCTGCGAAATTTTTTAACTTTTTTTTCCTCAGTTACATTGATTTTTAGGGGTTTTGTTCTCAACTTCCGGCAAAATATTTCATTCAATATCGACAAGATAACATTACGTTTTGTCACTTTTTGGGATTATTTCTATTTTAATAGCTTACAAATTTTAACTTATAGGTATTTGTCTATTCTTCATGTTATAATTGTTTAGTTTTTTTGCATGATTATCTCAAACAGCTTGAATTAAAAGATTTCAAGAATTATACCGAATTTGTTGTAAAATATTCTATTTTCGCTGCTTTTTCAATTGTTAGTGTATTACAAGTATATTTAAAAATGATTTTAAGGATTTAAGACCACTGCATATCGAATTGATAAATTTATATGTTCTTTTCTTCTGTATACTTTCAAATATGAATTTTACAATACACTTTCCCCAAATGCACTCCAATTAAAATTATTTAATGCAATATTTGCTAAATGAGATAAAAGTTTTAGAAAATTGAATACAAACATCAAATGCAAGTTAGGAAATCTATTATAGAAATCAAATAAAATAATTGATCTACAATTTAACCGTCTGTGAGAAACCAAAACTGCCAAATAAACTACACAGAAACGTAAAAAAGAAGAAATCATTCTTTTTATTTTTAAATCTTTTTAATTTGCAGAGGAAAATCTTGCGGGAAAACAGTTAGAAAAACGTTTAAGTATACTAATGATATTTGTTTGTCTTCAACAAAATAAACAAGCACAGATCATTTTAAGAAACAAACTCAAAATTACTTTTCAAAATGATTTTTAAATTATCCTAATTGTTTCTGAGTTAATGGGAATCTACTTTTCAACGTAATGACGCTCTTTTACCACAAAATTATTTTTCCTTTCTTTGCAACACTTACTACTAAATGTTAAGTAGCATTATGACCACCAGGCCACTTTCTGCAATATAGCAGTCCCGCATATATTGCTGACGTTATATCATTGAATCGGTACAAGAGAAAACTTAAGGATTGCGCACTGCATTGATACATAAATAATGAATAAAAGATCCGTTCTGGTGGACCATGAACTTTGATATTTATGGCTTGCTAAACGAGCCATTAGTATCCAAAGCCTTACAGGTTAACTAAGTTTCTATGCACGGGAACAACTTAACTTGATTATATTTGTCTATACTGCAAGGTGAATCCTTCGTCATAGTTCTTGAAACGTCAAAAACATATGACAGAAAAAATGAATGATGAATAAAAATTTTTATAACATTTAAAAATACTAAATATTCATTGTGAAATTAATTACTTCAACAGTTTTACATTTAGTGTATTTTTTATTTTACGAACTATATTCACGTCAAATTGATTCCAATGAATCGAATGGCCGCAGAACTCTTTTACTTTGCTTTTTGCAACCCTTGAGGTGTTCAATCTTCTGCAGCTATTCCAGTCTGAAGAAAGTAATACCTGAGTAAAGAAAAAGCCCCCTTGTGGTAAAAAATCTCTCGGTTGGCCCTGGTTCGATTCCCGCCGCTGCCAAAACTGCCGCCGTGTTCACGCAGAGTACGATCACGTTAAACATGTGGGTCCGTAAGTCCTTCCGATAGGTTGGTGGTAGGGGAAGGAGATACGGTCCCTGTAGATGCCTCCCCCACTGGGTTCTGGTCTAAATTGGGTGGCTCTTCCCTGCCGTCCAAACAGTTACCTCACACCTTTCTGGTAGGTCGGAGGGTCTGGGTCTCAACAACAACCCTTCTGTCACTAATCTACGATGTACCAAAGCTGATGAACTCAGCCGTAGCAAGTCAGTATTAGATTTATGCAACTGAGACATTTTACCGGTTTTATATAATCAAACTAAGTTGCCCCTGAGTGTAACACAACATTCTCGTGTATATAACCCTTAACTTGAAGCGGTGGCTCAAGCAAAAACATTGGCAAAACGCCTACACCTGTGAATTTTTTCGAAAAGCTCAGATGTTTGCCAATAAACGGAAAGTTTTAGACCCATAATGGGCATTATTTTGATCGTATTGACTGACACAAGTTTTACATTTTGGCGGATATGAGTCTTTATCGATTACAAATAAATGAAAATATATCATTTTTTTAATTTTCAAAAATGTTTTGTGTACATTCTCAGACCGTTATCTCATTTATAAAACATGTGTATTCATGTGTCAAAATTCATATGTGTGTTCATAGTTTCTGCTTTTAATATAATCAAATTGAATTTCCCTGTTTCGCAAAGCAAATCTTAAATCATTACCAGCGATAATGATTTATAAATAACCTTAATTGTTTCAAAGCTAATGAGATTCTTATTTCGTATAATAATGATCCCTATTTACTGAAGTTTTTGTCTTATAAGTAATTAACAAACCATTTATCAATTTCCCTATATATATATCGAATAGCATTTCCCGAAATTTATAGTCTTCAAATTACTGCCTAACTATTGAGATTGATAATAGAAATTATCTTCAATGGAACAAATTATAAAATTTTCCGCTCAAAATTAATCATGATTATTCTGGCAATATTAGTTTGGCAATTATAGATTGAATTTTACTCGAATATCTATTATATGTTGTTTAATCCATTTGATTGTTTGTTAATTTGCTTTTTGTTGTTTATTCATAGTTATATTACATTTTTAATTTTATTTTGTCAACTAATATGTGCAGTTTGAAATAAGCGCAACATATTTCATTTCTGAGATAATCATTTAGTTTGACAAATGTGAGAAACAGATTATTTTCGTGTAACGAAAATGCTTAATGTAAGTAATTTAAGTTGAATTTTGAAAAAAAAATTAATTCAATCCATGTCATGGGAAATTTAGTACTTTCAAAAAATATAAACAGTTCCTTTTACAAATACTTTTTTTTTTTTTCAAGTAAATATTCTCGGATCATGTTAACGTATTTGAGAATTTTATAAAAATAAAAAAGAATTGGATAAATTTTTAAATATCTCCTTTTATGCTAGACGATGCTCCTTAATTTTTATATCGGATTTCTTATAACATGTTTCGTTTTTCTAAAATGTGCAGAAGAAATTACATTTTTAATTATTTTGATATATTTTGGAATTGCTTGTATATATATATTTTTTTAATTTTTGCTTTTTTCTTTCAGCAAGATGAATCCATTTATACAATAATAAAAAAATATGTCTCATGGTATTACTGGATTTTTTTTATTCGTATTAATATTCAATTGACAACGTTTTTTCAAGCTCGTGATCCCATTTTAGATCGCAACATCAATGGACTTGTTTCGTACTTTATATGCACTCGCCACCGCGGAATAGCTGATACCCACAATGGCAGCAAGACAACTCACTTTTTTTCAAAACTTTGTGCACCTGTATGGAAATGGACGAAAACAGTCTTTTTACACAGTAGGTTTCAAATATTTTGCTTGTACGAGGATGCGACCTGAGCTCAATGTAAAAAAAAATATTAAACTAGTTGAATAGTGGGACTAATTTTATCGGTTTGGAGCGCATATCCAGATTTTTAGGCTATTCGATACCTAATAACGCGCATAAAAGAAAGAAACCGGTTCATGGACGCTGTAATGCGATAAAAAAACATGATTCCAACATTGAATTATACGTGTGACTATACACACACACACATTATATATATATATATATATATATATATATATATAATATTAAAACACCGTGAAATACTGCATTAAAAAATCATCTGAAATCACACTTAAAAGGCGCAAAGCTGCACTAAAAAGAGGATTAAAATATTTTCAAAAAGAAAAGAGGTATGGATGGAAACAATATACCAAAAGATGGCCGAGGGGAGTTGTGACCCCCTCACCCCGGTTAAGCATGCTTTGCGTCGCGACAACACTCCCGGAGAGCCGGTATATTGCAAAAAGGAATACGAATGTATCAAATTGTAAGATGTAAATATACATCATACAGGAATACGAATGTATCAAATTGTAAGATGTAAATATACATCATACATTGTAAGATGTAAATATACATCATACATTGTAAGATGTAAATATACATCATACTATGTATGATGTATATTTACATCTTACAATTTGATACATTCGTATTCCTTTTTGCAATATACCGGCTCTCCGGGAGTGTTTTCGCGACGCAAAGCATGCTTAACCGGGGTGAGGGGGTCACAACTCCCCCCGGCCATCTTTTGGTATATTGTTTCCATCCATACCTCTTTTCTTTTTGAAAATATATATATATATATATATATATATATATATATATATATATATATATATATATTTATATATATATATATATATATATATGTGTATATGTGTATATATATATATATATATATATATATATATGTATACAGGGTGGCCATAATTAAAGTAGAGGTGTTTAGAGCCCGATAGTGAGAAAAATGTGGGGCCAAACTCGACCAAATTTGCAATAAATACTATATAGATCATGGGGTTTTGATTTTTCAAAGAAAAAAAATAGTTCGGATTTTTGCCACCGCGGGCCAAAGTGGCGCTGTAAGGTCCATTTTTGGAGTAAAATAGGCATAGGAAGTACAGAAAGTTTTGTTGAGAGGTATTGAGCAATGCTGCTGAACTTTGTTATTCCGCAACTTCAACAGCTTGAATGTCTTGAATCTGCGATATTTATGCAGGATATAGCACCCTCTCATATTGGATTACGCGTACAGGAAGTTCTACGACAGCATTTAACAACAACCGAATAATTAGTCGAGCGTTTCCTATGAAGTAGCTAGCCCATTCGCCTGATCTGGCACCTTGTGGCTTTTGGTTATGGGATCATATAAAGCCACTTTTAGCCACTTTGAAGGACCGAATAACATTGCACGTCAAGCAAATCAATGGAGATCTGCTGCATTCTGCAATAGAAAATGCTGTTCAGAGAATGCAATTTTTTGGAACATATGCAAGGAAATCATATTGAATCACACGTGTAAATGATACCAATATAAAAATTAATGTCATACGTATGCAAATGAGATGCAAATGTAAATATAAAATGTATTAAATACGTATAAAATGAAAACGTGATGTCCTTTCAAAGTGCATGTAAAATGTTAACTTTCAGTACTTATGCCTATTTTACTCCAGAAATGGACCTTACAGAGCCACTTTGGCCCGCGGTGGCAAAAATCCGAACTATTGTTTTTTCAAAAATCAAAACCCCATGGTTTACTGCAAATTTGGTTGAGTTCGGCCCAACAGTTTTCTCACTATCGGACTCTAAACAACTCTAATTATGACCACCCAGTATATATATATATATATATATATACAAGGTCTTTCAAAAGTCCGTATTAACTTTAAAAATTCATTAAAAGTCGAAAAATCATCGCATTGAGGTACGGTTTGTACCATAAGTATTGCTAGGACGGGGTTTTTTTTTTGACGTGAAAATATTTTGTAGTTTAAAAATCACCTATATGTGGCGCTGAACGCATTGGAAAGACAATTAAAATAACTTACTGTACGTCTCAAATCGTGTGACAAGCCTAAGTAACCCTGAACAGGTGATAGAACCGTTTCCTTTCTTTAGATTTTTCCTAAATCAGAATTTTCGTAAAGCATTTGATGCTGATTCGACGTTCACGTAATACAGCTTCACGAACAACGCTTTCTCGATCAAAGTTAACATTCTCACAAAAGCTTCTTCTCTGCACCGTTTACTAATGAATCAAATGAAGAATCTACAGAGCACTACAGCTCTTTTATAACAACCTCATTTGCATACTTCTGGAAGATGTATTCGGGTAAGCGCCACCTATAGGTGATTTTTTAAACTACAAAATTATTTCATGTCAGAAAAAACCCCATCCTGGCAATACTTATGGTATAAACCGTACCTCAATGTGATGATTTTTCGATTTTTAATGAATTTTTAAAATTTATGCCGACTTTTGAAAGACCCTGTATATATATAAATATATGTATATATATATATATATACATATATATATAAATATATGTATATATATATATATATATATATATATATATATATATATATATATATATATATGTATATATATATATATATATATATATATATATATATATATATATATATATATATATATATATATATATATATATATATATATATATATATATATACGGAGAGAGGGATTATATTATTATTTTTAAATAATTTATACATTTGTATTGCATTTATATCAGCTAGTGGGTTTATGAAATTTTTAATTTCTATGGAGTGTCAGCAGCTGTTGAAAACAGAGACTTTGGATAGTGCATCACTTTTAAAATATCGAAAGATAAAATTCGGAGAGATTTAAAGCACACGAAATGTATATATTTTTTAAAAATTCATTAAAATATGTCTATTCATCGTATGGACTCTGTTCAAAGTTTATTTGAAAGATAATTTTTCAATATTTTCCGATGATGTTAAGATAGAAATTCTATAGTAATATTTTTGGTCTTTAAGGAATTAGTTTGTATAAAATATCGGCCTAAATTGAGCTAAAACATAAAATAACTAAAAAACTAATCCGATATTAAATAATAACGCTGAGGTGCGCCGATTCGCGTCCAAAGTACCTGTGTACCAAATTTCATGGCCGTACGGAGCTTAGATTTCCTGCTGCAAACTCCACAAACCCACACACAGACATCGTCCTATATTAAATAAGACATAACATTCCTATACCAGTTCTCAAATGTTTCTGAAACAAAAAAGTTCACCTACACGTTGACACATTCTTTTGTGATACAAAATGAGATGGAAAATAGATATATTGATATATATGTAAGATAGCAAACCAGTTGTCCTTAAGAAGAATAAAAGTGTTTCTTCAACGTTTTGCCCCAGGCGTGTTGTTTCAAGGTGTGATTTTTCATTCCGGTCGTTTGCATTTCTACATTATAAAAGTGTTTCCGTTTTACAACAAAATACACTATGGCCGGAAATACAGTTTTCTAGAATATGATTAACTTTTGGGAAAATAATGAAACAACATTTAAAATTCTTTGATGAATAGAAATTAGTATTTTTTATTGATGAAGCTTTTATCGTTTTATTTCATTACTGATTTTACAACTGCATTTAAAATTGACTTCAGGCATAGAAGACTTCATGCATATAAAATTAATTTTGAATTTGAGCTCCCAGCTAAACAAAGAGAACCAATGAACCAGGGGCGCTCTAATTAGGAATCAACATCATTAACGTGGAATAAACATGGAAAGACCTATCAACAAGAAAACGAACTTAGTACAAGAGTTTGGTCAATCTCTGTGTAAATGCAAAAGGCGGATTTACCACGCAGATGGTATGGTATGCCTATAAGCCTATTATATGGTAATTATACATGCATCAGAATATATATAACGCCAGTTGATAGTTAGTAAATCACGTTACACGGAGATGAAAGCCTCTTGTAGTTTTGCATCTCATACCTTTCTTACGGAAGTATTACCGTTGAAGCTTTGATATGAAATCTGTTATTCAGATTTCTCACAGGGAATATATAATTAGCTTATCAAATAATTCCGGTAAGAGATCGTGGTTCCAATGGAACGCATCCATGTCAGCTTTAATGATGGTAGTCGCCATTTTGATTTTTCGCTGCTGCGCATGCATTTGTTCCGTGCTGTTGGCTCATTTCGGGCGCGGTAGCCCGGTGGTTTGCGCGCTGGAAATGCACGCTGCCACAACTGCCGCCGGGTTCATGGGAGTACGATCACGTTAAACATGTGGGTCCGTAAGTCCTTCCGAGAGGTTGGTAGTAGGAGAAGGAGGGTACGGTCCCTGTGGATGCCTCCCCCACTGGGTTCCTGTCTAAATTGGGTTGCACTTCCCGGCCATCCAAATGGTTACCTTACACCTTTCTGGTAAGAGCCAACGGCCGTACCGTGCTGAAAACACCGGTTCTCGTTAGATCACCGAAGTCAAGCAGCATCGGGCGCGGTTAGTACTTGGGTGGGTGACCACCTGGAAACACCGCGTGCTGTTGGCGCATTTCGGGTGCGGTAGCCCGGTGGTTTGCTCGCTGGATTTGCACGCTGCCACAACTGCCGCCGTGTTCATGCGGAGTACGATCACGTTAAACGTGTGGGTCCGTAAGTCCTTCTGAGAGGTTGGTGGTAGGGGAAGGAGGGTACGGTCCCTGTGGATGCCTCCCCCACCGGGTTCCGGTCTAAATTGGGTGGCACTTCCCGGCCGTCCAAATAGTTACCTTACACCTTTCTGGTAGGTCGGACGGTCTGGGTCTCAACAACAACAACAACAACAATGCTTTTATGAAAGGAACAAAAATCATGTGCCAAAGCTGAATTGGCGTACACAGTTTTACGAACAAATGTAAATTAAAACATGCTCACATGATCTTTAATTGAAAATTGCGGTTATCTATTCAAATTGAAATTACTCAAGAATGATATTTGTTGCACTCAGTATAAGATCCAATAAAAATATATTAGATGGAATGAAACTGTTAATATGATTGTGTGATAAACGAAGCTGTTATTCTTTTGCTAAGAAATTAGACGCTAAGACATCAGCAATTTTCGACGCTAGTATCACCGTAGCAAAAGTATGTAAGTGAAAACTGTAATTTATTTCCTACTCACTGTAATTTATTTCCTACATAACCTAAGCGTAAGAGTTATTATATGACACCTTGCATATCAGGGCTGTCCAATAAATGTCACAATTACAACTACGAGTCGAGTGGCAGGCGGCATCTAAGTTTTCGCAAAATGGCATAAACATAATAAAAGGTGACATTTGTGAAAGTAAAGATGAACTGATTCTTCTTCTTCGACCCAGACCGTCCGACCTACCAGAAAGGTGTAAGGTATCTGTTTGGACGGCCGGGAAGTGCCACCCAATTTAGACCGGAACCCAGTGGGGGAGGCATCCACAGGGACCGTACCCTCCTTCCCCTACCACCAACCTCTCGGAAGGACTTACGGACCCACATGTTTAACGTGATCGCACTCCGCGTGAACACGGTGGCAGTTTGGGCAGAGGCGGGAATCGAACCCGGGACTACCGAGTGCAACCTCCGCGCGCTAACCACAGGGCTACCGCGCCCACAAGATGAACTGATTAGATTTTAATTAGCTCTTAACGTGTTGTCGATGTTTTTATATGTTTTGAAAACAACAGTTTATGCAATCGTACGTTTGTAAAGTACCTTGCTGCCCCAACCAGGAATCGAACCCTGGATCTCCGAACTGGCCAGCCGACGCTCTATCGTTGAGATACTAGGACGAAATTGCAAGCTCTTATCGTCGAAATGGACTTTTAACGTTTCTTTTTTAATATTTTGACTATATGTTATAATTCAGAAAAAAATATTTTAACTAAAGTTAAATTTTAACAAAACTAGCCAAAGCTAGTTTTCTGCAAACCAGAAATTATATTATCTTCACTATCGATATTGAATTTCATAATATAAATCTTGTCTGAAACACAATATACAATACTTAAGATCGGACTCTAGAGTCACGTTCCATGCCCCTAAATATGAGAAAAAAAGTTATTTATATCGCAACGTTGCGGGTCAGAAAAAAAGAACCAGGAGGCTAAGCGTGACTCGCGATCCTGGATCAGCTGAACAGCCCTGCTATAGAATATTAAACTCAAACTGTACGGCATTGCAAAACCAGCTTCCCACTCAGAAACCCTACTTATAGGAAATATTTTACACGGATGCGCTCCGCGTGCTTATTTAGGACGCATCAAAAGAAATCGTTTAAGCCGTATCAAAAGAAGTCATTTAGGGCATATCAAAAGATCTCAATTAGGGCTTATTACAGAGATCGAAAGCCATATTTAGGCCGTATTATAGGAGCTTATTTAAGGCGTATCACGCTCGCACAAAGGGGCTAAAGACGTATTTAGAACACACAAAGTGACGTTAGGGCGCAGCAACTGATGTTCCCTGTCCCGGGCCCAACGCATATTACACGACCACGCAGCAGACTAAGATATGTTTAGGCACTTATTCAGGGGCGTGTTACGCCTGCTATATCAGACAAAGAGCAGTCGCACGTGCGCTCGCTCAGTGAGCGATTATGCCTTTTGAAAAATTGAATGAATGATTTTAATTAATCCTGGCGTTAAATCCCGGGAGACGTTGGGAACATTTTCTAGTAGTACATAAGATTAAGTAAAAAACACTTTGCGCGAAGAATAAGGAAGACAAGTACAAAAAGCACAAATACAAGATAATGCAGCATACAGCTGTTTCGAGGAAACACTGTATCCCCTTAGTCAGTGTAGGAGAACCCACAAATCTGAAAGAGGAGTAGGCCCAGATGAAAAAAACTGAATGGATTATAATATCCAACACCTGGATTAAGAGAGAGCTAATCAGAAAGAAAGAAAAAAAACAGACATGTTAATCAGAAAACAATATATCGAATATCCCGACAAGATAGATCAAATCTGAACAAGGGATTTATGAGACCCAACAAGACGCACAAGCGGTTAAAAAGACACAAAACAGCCACAAAAGAAAAGAAAAAAGAAAGCGGAATATGTATATATATTTTTTTTTGCAGAGTACCAGACCGCGGACAAAATGGAGTACTGAACAAGTCATTAACTAAGTGACTAGAATTTTTCTGGATGTGAAAGTCTTCAAGGAAGTCAAGATCATAAATTGAAGTGCATTTCTGTATAATTCTTGCAGTAGAAAACTCAAAACGGTGGTCCAATTGATAGCAATGCTGAGCAAGTGAAGATTTATTAAATTCTTGTTTTTTGACATAATTTTCATGTTTCTTAATATGAAATTTTAAATCACGCTTACTTTGACCAATATAAAAAAGACCACACTGGCAGAAAACTGGTAAATTTCCTAAACTAAGACTGGTAAATTTCCTAAGACTGGTAAATTTCCTAAATATTAGAAATTTCTAAAGGATCTTTAAGATTAGAAAATCTGAGTTTATTAGAATGTTTAAACCCAATATTGAATTTGAATTTTTTAAGGATTTCAGCAATCTACTGCCTGATCGTTGGAAAAAAATGTAAAATTATATTGTTATTGAAATCTTTTTCAGAAGTTAGTTTGGAGGAAGGTTTAGAAAAATTTTGAATAGCACCATCAACAATGCTGGAAGAGAAAAATTCCGCTTTCTCTTTTCTATTCCTTTGTGGCTGTTTTGTGTCCTTTTAACCTCTTGTGCGTCTTGTTGGGTCGCATTTATTCTTTGTTCAGACTTGATTTGTCTTGTGGGGATATTCCATTATGTTTTGACTCACGTCAATCTTGTGTTGGTAAATTTCATTTTCTGATTGACTGGTATGTTCTCCTTTTTGCTTTCTGAGTAGTTCGCTCAGAAAGCAAAAGCCAGGTGTTGGATATATAATCCCTTCTGCTTCTTTCATGTGCGCCCGTTCCTCGTTTGGAATTCGGGTTTGTTGGTTCTCATGCACTGACGAAGGGGATACAGCGTATCCTCGAAACAGCTGTACGCTGATTAACTTGCATTTGTGCTTATTTACGTTGCCCTTGTCTCCCTAGTACATGCGGTTTTTGTAAAACAAAATTGTATAAGAGGCAAACTGTTGTTGAGACCCAGACCGTCCGACCTACCAGAAAAGTGTAAGGTAACTGTTTGGACGGCCGTGAAATGCCACCCAATTTAGACCGGAGCCCAGTGGGGGAGGCATCCACAGGGACCGTACCCTCCTTCCCCTACCACCAACCTCTCGGAAAGACTTACGGACCCACATGTTTAACGTGATCGTACTCCGCATGAACACGGCGGCAGTTGTTTCAGCGTGCAAATCCAGCGCGCAAACCACCTAACTACGAAATGTGCCAACAGCACGCGGTGTTCCCAGGTGGTCACCCACCTAAGTACTAACCGCGCCCGATGCTGCCTGACTTCGGTGATCTAACGAGAACCGGTGTTTTCAGCACGGTACGGCCGTTGGCCCAAGAGGCAAACTGTATAAGAGTTTATTTCTTTGAAAAAATAATCTTTGAAATTTGCAGAGTAAATTACTTTTATTTATCTTGCAATATTTCCAATTCAAAATATTTCCATTTAATTTGGAAGCATTTTTATCTGTTTGTAAGTACTATTAAATACTGAGCTTTTCTAACATAATTCTCTTTATTCTGTATATGTCTCAATGAATTGCCTTAACATCAAATTCTTTTAATAAGATTACTAAAACTTGTAAGAAATGAAATTATATTTCTTTTGAGAATTAACAAATACATTTATTGGGTAAAGCACAAAAAATGAATAACTCATGATAAGTTTTTTTGTAGTGCTAATATTGTTGTTAAATAAAATTTACAGTATGATAAGGTATATGTGCTTTTTCTTATTTACCTAGTATTTTTATCTTGTTTGCTTTCAATTCGAATTTAAGTTTAACGTACATTTTTGATAAATTTTATTATTCTATTAACAAAATTATTTGTAATAACTTGTAAGACACGAAATATATACGTTTTAGGAATTAAAAAATATTATGTAAGGAGAAAACAATTAAATTGCTAACTAATGATAAATCACAAACTTAAGATCACTTTGTTGCAGTGATAATATTCCTATTAAATAAATTTCAAACTAAGAATAAAAAAGCGTGTGCAATTTTTTTTCTGATTTGCATGGCATTTTGGTTTAGTTGGTTTATATTTAAAATTTAAGTTTAAGGTAGATTTTTGACAAATGTTCCTAACAGCAATAAATAAAACAGTATCAAATAAAAATTGTAAAAAATGAAAACATATAAGATTTCAGAATATTGAGAGCATGTGATCTGACTGATTTATAGGACATTTTAATATTATTACTTTCCTTATATACATAATGTATAAGGAAAGTATTGTAACGGTGTTGAAATTTCGAATTCGAGTTTTCGACGGAAGAGCACGTTTCAAGCATCCCTGATCATGAATCGAACATATTTGAGGTGATGTCTGCGTGTGTGTATGTGAAAGTGTGTATGTGTGTGTGTGTGTGTGTGTGTGGAGACGATAACTGACGAATGAATGGGCCGATTAAAACAAAATTTGGTACAAAAATTACAGTTCGTGAATACTGAAAGCCTATTGTTCTTATACGTAATCGAATATTCAGAATCCCCCTAAATTTTCGAGGGAAATTTGGAAAAAATTATTAAAAAATCAAAACATCTAATAAAGTTACTTCCCGTGTTGTGTCCGGGTTAAGAATATAGCACCACTGTAGTTAATGCTTGTCGTAAAAGGCGACTAAAATAGGTACCTAGTCCCCAAGGGTATAGTTGGGTTCTCCCTCTTGGGGGGCCAATCACCCTTTCCTGTGAAAAGACTTCGATTACGGAAACCGAAAGCTTGAATAAACTACTTCTGGTAGGTTGTGTTACGACTTGCGAGACACCAGATGACGGCTATCTTGCATGAATTGAGGAGTCTCCATTTATGAGGTACCAGGGGAAAAGCCTTAGGGAGCCTCTGGCGCTAAAGGAAGCGCTGCCAAAGCCTAAGCACATAGTAAAGATAGGAACATAGAATGTGAGAACATTATACCAAATAGGAAAGACAAGGCAGGTTACCAACGAGATGGACAAGTATAGGCTGGACATATTGGGAGTCAGCGAGGTATGATGGACTGGATTCGGAAAAATGAAAACAAGTGACAACAAGACTATACTTTATTCTGGAATGGAGGACAAGCACGAAAGAAGAGTTGCCCTCATTTTGAATGAAAAGGCTGAGAAAAGTCTTATGGAGTGGGAACCCATTAGTGACAGGATTGTAAGAGCAAGAGTTTATCAAAATGACTATCATTCAAGTGTATGCTCCTACTAATGAAGCTGGCTACGAAGTGAAAGAACGTTTTTATGAAATACTCCAAAAAGTGCTGGATAGGGTTCCCAAGCATGACCTTTTACTAGTTATTGGAGATGCTAAGGTTGGGTCCAATTAATGCTAAGCTTGGGTTCAGAATTTGTAAGGAATAAAAGTCCATAAGCAATGAAGCTTGTGGTGATAGAAATGAAAATGGAGAACTATTGGTTTCATTCTGTGAATTGGAGATTGGAGGACAACTGAGAGAGAAATTGGAGAACAACTTAGTGATTGGAGGCACTAAGTTCAAACATAAAAATATACATAAGTCAACTTGGACATCGCCAGATGGAAAAACAAGAAACCAAATAGACCATATTGCAATTAATGGAAAGTTTACCAGATCTAAGATGGATGTTAGAGTTAAGGGAGGGGCAGATGTTGGCACTGACCATCACCTTGTGTTGAATTTGAAGTTAAAATTGCTTAAATGCAAAAAGAATAGTAAAAATACTAGACCAGTTGGGTACGATATTGCTAAATTAAAGGATAAGAAGATTTATGAGAAATTTAATATTGAATTGAAGAACAGATTCTCTGCCTTAGAGAATAATGATGTAATCTTGGAGGATGTAGAAGAGCAGTGGAGTCAAATACAGACAATTTTAAACGAAACAGAATGCTATAGTGAAAAAAGAAAAGATAAAGAATAAAGAATGGATCACTGGAAAAACATGGAAACTTATTGAGCATAGAAGGAAAATAAAGAGCATTCTTGAGAGTACTAGATCTGAAAGATTATATCAAGTTTACAAAGAAAATATAGAGAGGCAGATAAGAATGTCAAAAGAAGCTCTAAGAAGGAAAAAAATAATACTATGATGATCTAGCTAATGAAGCACAAAATGCTGCTAAAACTGGACGGACAAGAATTGTTTACCAAATAATCAAACAAATAAGTGGTGAAGTTAAAAAACACGAATGTGGAGTCAAAGATGGGAATGATAGACTTTTATGTATTGAAGCGGAGGTTGAGGAAAGATGGCGAGAACATTTTGACAAACACAAAATGCTTACAACATCGACACTAATGAGCAGCCAATGGTCACATTTGATGTGCCACCTACCTTAAACATTTTTACAGAGGAAATCTCGTTCATTGAGATTAAAAATGCTTTGAAGGCGTTACAATCCAATAAAGCCTGTGGAAATGATATGATAGCTGCAGAAAAAGTTAATGTTGAAGAGACAGCTAAATATTTGAAAAATCTGTTTCACCTTATCTGGAAAACGGAGAAAGTACCAGAAAAATGGAAAGAAGCAACAATAATTAAAATAGCTAAGAATGGAGATCCTTCTTCCTGTGAGAACTGGAGAGGTATCACTTTAATGTCTATTCCAGCTAAAGTTTTTGGAAGAGTCATTGTCAATTGATGAAATAATGAAATTGAGAAGGTTTTTAGAGAGGAGCAGGCAGGATTTCGAAGTGGAGCTGGAACCACTCAACATATTTTTACTTTGAGAAACATCATTGAGCAAAGCATTGAACATAATGCACCTTTATATTTAAATTTCATTGATTTTAGAAAAGCATTTGATACCATTGACAGAGATATGTTGTGGAAGATACTTGATAATTATGGAATCCCACAAAAAATTATTAACCTTATTAGGGAGCTATATCGAAACAGCAGTTGCTGTGTTGAAGTAAATGGAAAACTGACAGAACCCTTCCAAATTAAATCAGGTGTAAAGCAAGGATGTGTGATGTCAGGTTTATTATTTAATATAGTTGTTGACTGGATCATGAAAAACACCATCAAAGGCAAGAGAAGAGGCATTAGGTGGAAATTTACATCAGTTTTAGAGGATTTGGATTTTGCAGATGACATTGTTCTTTTGGCCTCTAGATTTTGTGATCTACAACAAAAAAGTGATGGCCTTAACAAGTTTGCTAAAACTACTGGTCTACAAATCAATAAAAGAAAAACAAAAGTCTTAAGAATTAATGAAAAAACTTCTGAAAATGTAAAATTAGATGATGAATCAATTGAAGATATAAATAGCTTCACGTACCTTGGTGTACTGGTGAACAAGGAGGGTGGAACAGATGAAGAAATCAAAATAAGAATTGCAAAAGCTCAGAATTGTTTTAGAAAACTAAATTAAATATGGAGAACTACTAACAATAATTTAAGAACCAAAATCAACCTTTTTAATTCCTTAGTGAAAAGCGTTTTACTATATGGAGCCTAAACATGGAAAATAACAAAAGGCCAATGCAACAAGTTAAATGCCTGACAGATTAAATGTCTGAGGAAAATGTTGGGAGTATTTTGGCCGTATGTTATTACTAACACTAAACTCTACAAGAGCACTGGACAGGAAGAAATTAAGATAGAGATAAAAAAAGTAGATGGGAATGGACTGGACATGTCTTGAGAATGCCGCAGCATAACATCCCTGCTGTGGCACTTACTTGGGCTCCTGAAGGAAAAAGATCTCGGGGTCGACCGAAGCTTACTTGGAGGAGACTGGTGGAGCAGGGCAGAAATTTTATGGGATGAGCGAGCTAGTCAGAAGCAAGGAATGCGGCACAGGATCGACCAGAGTGGCGGCGCAAGCTGAAAGCCTTATGTGCCACTAGACACGATGAGTTATGATGCTGATGAATAAAGTTACGCGAATAGACATTTCTTATGTAATTTTTCATTTGAAAACGATTAACATTTAGCCTTATGTGCCACTAGACACGATGAGTTATGATGATGATGAATAAAGTTACGCGAATAGACATTTCTTATGTAATTTTTCATTTGAAAACGATTAACATTTAGCCTTATGTGCCACTAGACACGATGAGTTATGATGATGATGAATAAAGTTACGCGAATAGACATTTCTTATGTAATTTTTCATTTGAAAACGATTAACATTTAGCCTTATGTGCCACTAGACACGATGAGTTATGATGCTGATGAATAAAGTTACGCGAATAGACATTTCTTATGTAATTTTTCATTTGAAAACGATTAACATTTAGCCTTATGTGCCACTAGACACGATGAGTTATGATGCTGATGAATAAAGTTACGCGAATAGACATTTCTTATGTAATTTTTCATTTGAAAACGATTAACATTTAGCCTTATGTGCCACTAGACACGATGAGTTATGATGCTGATGAATAAAGTTACGCGAATAGACATTTCTTATGTAATTTTTCATTTGAAAACGATTAACATTTAGCCTTATGTGCCACTAGACACGATGAGTTATGATGATGATGAATAAAGTTACGCGAATAGACATTTCTTATGTAATTTTTCATTTGAAAACGATTAACATTTAGCCTTATGTGCCACTAGACACGATGAGTTATGATGCTGATGAATAAAGTTACGCGAATAGACATTTCTTATGTAATTTTTCATTTGAAAACGATTAACATTTAGCCTTATGTGCCACTAGACACGATGAGTTATGATGCTGATGAATAAAGTTACGCGAATAGACATTTCTTATGTAATTTTTCATTTGAAAACGATTAACATTTAGCCTTATGTGCCACTAGACACGATGAGTTATGATGCTGATGAATAAAGTTATGCGAATAGACATTTCTTATGTAATTTTTCATTTGAAAACGATTAACATTTAGCCTTATGTGCCACTAGACACGATGAGTTATGATGCTGATGAATAAAGTTACGCGAATAGACATTTCTTATGTAATTTTTCATTTGAAAACGATTAACATTTAGCCTTATGTGCCACTAGACACGATGAGTTATGATGCTGATGAATAAAGTTACGCGAATAGACATTTCTTATGTAATTTTTCATTTGAAAACGATTAACATTTAGCCTTATGTGCCACTAGACACGATGAGTTATGATGCTGATGAATAAAGTTACGCGAATAGACATTTCTTATGTAATTTTTCATTTGAAAACGATTAACATTTAGCCTTATGTGCCACTAGACACGATGAGTTATGATGCTGATGAATAAAGTTACGCGAATAGACATTTCTTATGTAATTTTTCATTTGAAAACGATTAACATTTAGCCTTATGTGCCACTAGACACGATGAGTTATGATGCTGATGAATAAAGTTACGCGAATAGACATTTCTTATGTAATTTTTCATTTGAAAACGATTAACATTTAGCCTTATGTGCCACTAGACACGATGAGTTATGATGCTGATGAATAAAGTTACGCGAATAGACATTTCTTATGTAATTTTTCATTTGAAAACGATTAACATTTAGCCTTATGTGCCACTAGACACGATGAGTTATGATGCTGATGAATAAAGTTACGCGAATAGACATTTCTTATGTAATTTTTCATTTGAAAACGATTAACATTTAGCCTTATGTGCCACTAGACACGATGAGTTATGATGCTGATGAATAAAGTTACGCGAATAGACATTTCTTATGTAATTTTTCATTTGAAAACGATTAACATTTAGCCTTATGTGCCACTAGACACGATGAGTTATGATGCTGATGAATAAAGTTACGCGAATAGACATTTCTTATGTAATTTTTCATTTGAAAACGATTAACATTTAGCCTTATGTGCCACTAGACACGATGAGTTATGATGCTGATGAATAAAGTTACGCGAATAGACATTTCTTATGTAATTTTTCATTTGAAAACGATTAACATTTAGCCTTATGTGCCACTAGACACGATGAGTTATGATGCTGATGAATAAAGTTACGCGAATAGACATTTCTTATGTAATTTTTCATTTGAAAACGATTAACATTTAGCCTTATGTGCCACTAGACACGATGAGTTATGATGCTGATGAATAAAGTTACGCGAATAGACATTTCTTATGTAATTTTTCATTTGAAAACGATTAACATTTAGCCTTATGTGCCACTAGACACGATGAGTTATGATGCTGATGAATAAAGTTACGCGAATAGACATTTCTTATGTAATTTTTCATTTGAAAACGATTAACATTTAGCCTTATGTGCCACTAGACACGATGAGTTATGATGCTGATGAATAAAGTTACGCGAATAGACATTTCTTATGTAATTTTTCATTTGAAAACGATTAACATTTAGCCTTATGTGCCACTAGACACGATGAGTTATGATGCTGATGAATAAAGTTACGCGAATAGACATTTCTTATGTAATTTTTCATTTGAAAACGATTAACATTTAGCCTTATGTGCCACTAGACACGATGAGTTATGATGCTGATGAATAAAGTTACGCGAATAGACATTTCTTATGTAATTTTTCATTTGAAAACGATTAACATTTAGCCTTATGTGCCACTAGACACGATGAGTTATGATGCTGATGAATAAAGTTACGCGAATAGACATTTCTTATGTAATTTTTCATTTGAAAACGATTAACATTTAGCCTTATGTGCCACTAGACACGATGAGTTATGATGCTGATGAATAAAGTTACGCGAATAGACATTTCTTATGTAATTTTTCATTTGAAAACGATTAACATTTAGCCTTATGTGCCACTAGACACGATGAGTTATGATGCTGATGAATAAAGTTACGCGAATAGACATTTCTTATGTAATTTTTCATTTGAAAACGATTAACATTTAGCCTTATGTGCCACTAGACACGATGAGTTATGATGCTGATGAATAAAGTTACGCGAATAGACATTTCTTATGTAATTTTTCATTTGAAAACGATTAACATTTAGCCTTATGTGCCACTAGACACGATGAGTTATGATGCTGATGAATAAAGTTACGCGAATAGACATTTCTTATGTAATTTTTCATTTGAAAACGATTAACATTTAGCCTTATGTGCCACTAGACACGATGAGTTATGATGCTGATGAATAAAGTTACGCGAATAGACATTTCTTATGTAATTTTTCATTTGAAAACGATTAACTTTAGAACGCTAGCATGAACCGTTCTCGAGATATTGCACATTTTTCAAAAAAATATCAAAAAATTGTATGAAATAAAAAATATATATTTCCTATTGAGAAACATGTTCACTTTTCATGTGTAATATCATGCAATAAATTTAGTGATATCATTCTCGTGGATCTAGCTCGTTCCATTCATAAAAAAATATACTTTGAGTAATACTTTTTTATTTGAACTCCAATAGTCATTTATCTGCTATGAGAATAAATTATTTCTTCGTCCATAACGCTTGGCGAGATTTTGACGACGAATTGGGCGGAATGTCGCCAAATAGGCGACTTTTTTAAATGTTACCAAATCAAAGAAAATCTCGCCAAATGGATAAAAATGACGCTAAATCGAAGAAAATAACGACTATTTGACGAAAACTCCATATTCTAGATAAAATATATATAGATAAAATATAATAAGAATAACCTATTTTGTTTTTACTGTAAAAGTAGTAAAATGCATTGCATTATATAAGAAAAGTTATATGCTGCCCACATCAGATTTTTTCTTATTTTGAAACTTGTAAATCCATTGCATTATATACGGAAAGTCATGTGCTGCCCACATCAGATTTTTCCTAAGTTGAATTGAAGTTAATAAAACTTGTAATAATGCATCTTAACAAGCTCTAAAATAATCAGTCAAATACTTTCTTTTTACTTTCAATGCAATACATGGTAATATATAGGGAAAGTATTGGAATCATGTCGAAAATCGCAACTCGAGTTTTCGACGGATCTACACGTTTCGAGACCTCTAGAATACGAAAAAACCATTTTTAACGTGACGTCTGTGTGTGTGTCTGTCTGTCTGTCTGTCTGTGCAGATTTTGCATCCACTCTAACTAAAAAACTAATGGTCCGAATTTCACAAAATTTGGTAGGTAAGTCACTTGTGAGCGAGTCTGGTGCTGATTAGTTTTGGGTACGATTTGGAATAAAAGAACCCACCAGTTTTTGCGAAATGGCCCGCAAAAGCTTGTATCCCCTCTAACTAAAAAACTTCTGGACCGAATTTCACAAAATTCGGTAGATGAGTCACTTGTGGATTACCCTGGTGCTGATTAGATTTCGGTATGATTCGAAAAAAAATAACCTGCCTTTTTTTGCAAAATGGCCCGCAAAAATCGTTAAAATCTAAACTAAAGAACTAGGTATACTCAAATATATCCATTAAATGCTTGTTTAATACGTAATTTTTAACGACGAAAATAATAAGACCAACCCCATTACACTAGGACTAGCCGTTCTCGAGATATTTTAGTTTTCCGTATTTTCTCTACGCCACCTTTGAAAATAAGTCCGGTTACCGAATGAGAACGAAAATTGAATTAAAAGTGAAATAAATTTAATTAAAATAAAGAGAACGTTAATATAAGTCTGCAGGGAAAGTCATGTGCTGGCCACATCAGATTTTTTAAATCTGGCGTCTGTTTTTCGTAAAGTGTTGCTTTCGGAAAAAATATTATATTCAAGAATTTGTAGAATTCCATGAATCAGAACAAACTCATTTTGGAAACATTTCAAACACTTTTGGATAGTGTGTCTTTTTGTAAATAGAATGTGTATATGTACGTGAATAGATCAATTAACGTTTATTGTTTTAAATTAACGATTAATATGCATTTTTGGGCAAATTTTATTAATAAAATCAAAGTTTCAAATCAAGTACTGCAATTTATAAATCTTACAATGAGCATTTCTTCCATTTTTCTCGAGTACAGAAAGTGCTGCTTTAGGAATACATTTTATATGCAAGGAATTACGTGCAATCAATTATGCAATATTTTAAAGCACATTTTGAAAACATATCAAATACTTTTGTATATATATGTCTGTTTGGAATAGTATCCTTATATATAATTTCCCAACGTGTTTAACGTTTTTTTGTTGTTGTTGTTGTATCAGACACACACTCTAGAAACCACCAGTAACCAAATGCCTAAATCTTTTCACACTTATAGTATTCCGACCGTCAAAATGGATGAATGATGGGTTGAATGAATGAATGATGAGTCGGACGGTCTGGGTCTTCAACACTTATAGTACTGACCATTAGACAGAACCTAAAGCAGCCAGATTTTCGGTTTACCTCTCCAACGACGGCTGACAAAATTAAAGCTTTCGAAACGTTTTTACAGACTCCCCTGGAAGTAGAGTTGCAATGCACCCGGGAAGTTTGAGAAGCCTGAATAAAGCCGGGAATTTTGGGAAATAGATAGGAAATTTTAGTAATATTGAAACTTTTAATGGGAAGAAACTAATTTACGTTTCTTATATGCTCTGGCTAATCCGGCGCATTACTAGGTTTAAAACTTAATGATGAATCGCTATTTAGATACATTTACGAAATCGTTGTATTAGTTTAAAAATAAAGTCCTTTGAAATAATATTTTATAAGAAATGACATTGTAAAAGTTTTGTTGAAAATGTGCAAATTTTATTAATCACAAAATTATTAAAATATTATTGGGACTAATATAGATTTTTATTATCATTCAATATTAAATGAATACGAATGAATTAATTACTTTGTAATAAGTATTTCGTGGGTCGGAGTGTTTTACTTTTAAAATATTTGCAATTAAATTACAACTTCTGACCAAGTAACCAAGGCAAACCCCTAGGGACCAAGAAGGCTGAATTTTTGTATATTTATAATATCGTCCACTGGATCAAATTTAATAAAAGCAGATTTTGAATTTTTCTCCTCAAGTGGACAAAATGGCGAGGAGTAATAAAGTCTTTCAGAATCCTTCCAAAGTACGTAAAAGGCTGAAATTTGGTATACTTATATTGTCCCCTGGATTGAACTTAACAGAAGTGGATTTTCAATTTTTATCCCCAAACGAGTGAGAATGGATAAAGTTTCTCAGAACCCTTCCAAAAGACGTAAAATGTTGAAATTCTGTACCCTTATAGTATCGTCTACAGGATAAAACTTAACAGAGGTGGATTTTCAATTCTTCTTCCCGAGTGGGCAAAACGGAAAGTAGCGGTAAAGTCTCTCAGAATCCTCCCAAAGGACGCAAAAGGCTAAAAAACGACCACGAGGCAGAACTTCACTGGACCAATTTTTAATTGCTACAACTATTTTCAACTCTAAGCACCATACATTGTTAAACAAAATAAAACTTGAAATATAAATTTGTGAAAGAGTGTTGATTTACGACGACGTGAAATCAAATACTAGTATTATCCCTAACATTCATTTTCAGAAATATCTTGGGAAATTCTATAACTAGAATATGATGTTTCCTACAGATGACATTTCCTACGAATTACAAGTTTAGATACATTGGGAAAGTAATAGCACAAATGATTGTTTTCTTACTCACAAAACCAGCTTATAAAAGGTGTCCTAAAATTAGTATATCGATCTTCGAGAAGTAATTCGAATACGGCTTCATGATAGGACCGAATTTACCGATATTTCCGACAAAGCATCAGCATCAACGAGGGCAAGGGAGCGTCTGCCGTCGTTCATACTGGCGCTCTGTTTAATTTATACAGACAAAGAAAGCTATTTCTGCCTTTGAAACCGCTTGATACTTTATTCAATCATTTTATGTAGTCTTCTAATGAAATATTTAATTTTTGGTTATTACTCTTAGCAGAATAAAGTATATCTTATTCAACTATTTTATGCTGTTGGCTATTTTTCTGAATTCTTCGTATTACAAATCAAAGGAAATTTTCTCTGGTAACAACATCATTTTATCTCAAATTAATTCTAATGTTTTACTCTATATCAATTAACCCATTAACTTTGTACGTGGCGTCCTCTATACATTAAAAGTCATTCTAGCAATTTTTATTGATTCAGTTTGGTGCAGTAGCTAAAACATGAGGACGCTAACCTAGAAGCCCGAGTTCAATCCCTGAGCCTAATAATTGTTTTTGTCGTTAAAATTGAGTCTAATACTCAGCCATGGTAGCCCTAATTCACAATATAGTCTGGTGGAAGCCGAATGGAAGACGAAATGCACCCCAGCTTCATTTTGAAGGAGGAAATATGCAAGCTAAATTTAGTAATTCCTTACAGAACCCAAGAGGAGTAAAATTTAGAAAGTTCGATCTCGGCTATGGCTAATAATTTCATAAGCAGCTAAAGTCCAATACTCTACATGCTATTTGTTAAAAAACATTAGCTCCTAGTCATGGACGCCCATAGAACATTTTCTAGGGAATTATTACAAACTCAAGGATATGACGTACAACATCGACAAATCTGATATCCGTCTTTGTGACCATGCACCCCAAAGCAAGGAAAATGCCCCCTTGCCCTTCCTTATGGGGTACCCAAGGCTCTGGTAAAAAATAGAAATAAAATATTTTTATATATTGACATTGACATAAGAAAATCAAAAAACTTGTAACTAGAAAGAATAAAAACTTCTGCTAAATTTCTTTCTAATGAAGTTGTTAAATGCCTTTCGGGCCATTTTGTTGTGGGAACGACTGAAAAAGCATTCCATTTGAAAAGAAAAATCCCTTAATAGATGTTTACTACACACGCTAATATCGTGTGCTTAATGATGCATGGAAACGGGTCAAATCCCATTTTAAAAAATGTTAAACAGAAAACATTAAGAGAAAACAATAATTTTAAAGAAACTTTAGTTTGAATGGTAAGTAATTATTTCCATTATAAAACGATTTATCATATTTCTTGCTCTTTGCCTATGTCTTTTCAGTGAATTAAATTCTTTTAGGTCTATTTATTTTCAGTTTAAGTAGAATGGGAAATATATAAATAGGGAGTATTTAAAAGATTTTACATGGTAAAAGTTACAATATCATAAAAAAAATCGTATGCGTCCTGCACATAGCGTTCCCTTTCAGCCATTCCGTCACAGTAGCTCAATTGAGAAAGCGTCGAATGGCCAGTACGAAGATCCATAGTTTGAGTTTTTTATAATGGCGCCCGAACGAATTATCCCTGCAGGTTAGTGCATTGGTGTTGGGGGTCTGAAATTGACCTTAGTACGATTAGAACGGATTCAGTGGACTCTGTGGTACTATAAGCGCCGGTTTCAAAATCAAGAGGTCAACTGCCACGTAGGATAGTAACCAGGAAAAAATCGTAGTGTCAGGAAGCTAACTGGAGGTAAAAATAACAGGAGGTAGTCAGTCAGATTGTCAAGTTTTCACGTCAATCTGGCATTAGAAGGTGAATAATGCAGAGTTCACTTCGACAATAAGACCTTATAATTCCGTCCTAGTAGCTTGATTGAGAGATCGTCGGCTAGTCTGTATGAAAATCCATGGTTTGAATTCCAGCTGGAGCAGCAAGGTTCTTTACTCATTGCTGTACGTAATTTTTTCCACAACGTTTTTCCGATTTTTGAAAAATTTAGCTCCTCTTGCACAAACATTAGCCCAATTACCCCAAAAATGAATAAGCCTCTGACGTTCATTTATTGAAATAATCATTTCAACTTATTTTTATTTTTCTAGATTTTATTCGAGGAATAAATTTTCCATAGATATCATTGGAAAACAGGTTGATTTATACTAAGGCATGCTAAGTACACATAGATCTTTCAAAATTAAAAAGTCGTATTTTTGACGCCCTTACAATATTGTCTCTTTACATATTATACATATTGTAAGGAAAATAAAAAATGCAACCGAATGTAAAAGTATTTTCATGAATGTCTTGATAAATAATGGATTTTCATTACTGTTTCAGCAGAAGTATTTTTAGTAAAAAAGGATAAGATAAATAGAATCTAACGTAAATAAAATATTTCCCCCCAGACTCAAATTCAGTTCTTCCTTTTCCTAAAGGACGTCCAGTAAGAAACGTTTAGTTATAAAAAGAACCATATGCTATTAAAATTTATAAATTGTAATTTGTAATTTTAAGCCCATAGGTTGTAAAGGTGCCGGAATGAAAACACAGGCATCTTTATATAAAAACAACAGGTTTATTCTTAAACTGTAGAAATCATAAAACAAACTCCATTAACGTAATTTATACATAATAAATCAGAATATACATGGTCCAAACTTTCCTACCATCGTCTACATCCACACACGCCACGCTTCACGTACCAACGCCTATCATCTCCTACCACTTCAACCATATCCTGCTTCGAACCTCGCTTTTTATAATCTAATTGCCAGCTCCACCTTCCGTCCGCATTCTGCTCGGCTGCTATTTAAATTTAGACTTTTCTTTCCCCGGAGAAGACACTGCTTGAAAAACAATAAGTTGAGAATAGATATTGTTAATCTTTACAATGTTAGCCTAGATTTCTACATAATCGCCCTGGACACTGAGACCTTATCATAATATACATGATTCCTCTACTAATAGAAACTACCGCCAGGCTTTCAGCCAGTCCATCATAGCTTCCTTTAACACTTTATCATCATCAAAACATTGTTCACCAAACTGCTTTATATTGGGAAAACAAGTAGAGTAGTCCATTATTGTCAAGGCCGAGCTATACGGTGGGTGCTCAAAAAATATCAGTGAAACTCATCAGGCAGTTCCTGTGTCTTCCAGATTATGTACGAGCTGGCATTATCTTGTTTGAAACAGATTTCGTATACCCCTGTTGTGATTTCGAGTGACTCGCCGTACATGTTAGGGAGTTGTAGAGTTAGCATCAGCATTTATGGTTGTACCTCTTTTCATGAAATTGATGAGTAAGGCACATTTCCGTTTCCAGAAATCACTCGTAATAATTGTCTTTGCAATCAAATTTCGTTTGACATTTTGTAGCTTTTTCAGTGATTGAGGATGATGTATTTAAAAAGAAATTGAGGGTGTTGTTTATTCTTGCGGATATTGAGCAAAAACCACTTTTCGTCTCCTGTAAAAATTTCATCAATAAAGCTGTTGTCATCTTGGTGATGACTCTCCAATAACGTCGCTGCCGTTTCCAGATGTCGAGTTCTGCATTTCGTTCTTCATTGCAAAAAGTCAGACTTTCTGCTCTGAAGAAGTAAATCCAGTTGAATTTCGAAACGTGCCTATGCTTATTTATCATGATTTGGAATGTATTTTACGTTGCAAACCAGTTTATTATGCTACAATTATTTACCACGATATTTAATAGCATATTTTTATCACGATATTTAATAACATATTTTTACCACGATATATAAATTATGTTCTTCTAATTATTTTCGCAGGACATCATAACAAATTTACGTATTACATTATTTATAGCTAATTATAATTAATATGTAAACAATTTTACACAAAGCATCCATTGCCTAATATATATAAATAAAATGTATCAAAGCGAGGTGGGAGCCGGAATGAGATTAAACGCGTGCTTTTTATGATGGGTTCACTTCGCAATTGTTTTCACTTCATAGCGAGGAGTAGCACACAAAGTGTGAATGGTTTAATGTTCTAATAGTTTTTGTGGTGCTGAAAAATGAAAGCAGGGTTGAAGTTAGTTAATTACATTGCATTAATACATTAAAATGCCGCTCATTCCCACCTTTAAATCTTTAGTACGAGTTCCTGGAATAAAATATATAGCATAATACCACACAATTAACTTTACCCATTTTAACTTTAACATACATATTTATTAAGGTACTTATAATCATAATTAGATTACAAAAATTATACTTATATTTACGGAGGAGACTGGACATGTGAGACCAGGTATAGAAGAATTCCTAAAGTGACTATGACCGTTTTATATATGTTATTGAGCACATACCTTCTTGTTGTCGTTAGACGTTTGTGAATCATTGGTTGTTGAACCACCTCATCATGACTGCACTGTATGAGTAGCTATACAGGAGATTAAAAAATAATAACAAAAGAAAAAGAAGATAAATGAAAGATTAAACTAAAAATTTCAAAGTTTTTCACATGAAAATAGCCCCTAAAATAAATGAATTTTCTCGAATGTCTTTATTATTTTATTAGGAGGGACGAACAAAACTAAAATTTTGGCTCCAAAAACAATAGTTTTGAAAAAAACTAAAATTTAAAATGTTAATTTGGGGAAAACTGCAGCACTAAAGGTGGGGAAGGGGCCTTTGCATATTTTGCTAAAAGACTAAAAAGGACTTACGCTACCTATTCTGCGATAATTAATATCGAATTTAATAAGCATTTAATTTTAAATGCGAAGTACCTTAGTTATTAACTGAAAAATAATCTCTGAAAATGATCTTCTTCAAGAATATAATGTAATCGAAGGCTATTACACCAGCTCAAAATGAAAATTTAAATCGATTTTTAATGGATCTAATCATTTTATATTTGCTGAACTACATTTAGCTCATTTTTAGCATGCACACTTTATGGTTTTAATATAGCTTCAATCACCCTTTCCTTAATCTGTTTCTTGTTCCAGGCCCATATTCTAATAGAATTTTATTTTCATTTAAATGCAAAATTTTTAAATATCTTTCAAAAATATTATCTAAATAATTTTTAAAAGATTACTGACATCATGAATCGTAGTAAAATGTATCCCCATTTATGAGTTGTTTTGGAGCTTTACTTAGAGTATTACTTCTTTTGAAATAGAATTTTTGCCTTTAAAACCTGGGTGATACATTTATCAACTGTATTGTGCTGTTAAGTATTAACGACGTATTTCAATCTTAAAAATATGAAAACTTGTTTAAAATAGAATTACACTTTCATATATAACCAGTTAATAAAAATATGAAATTTTCCGAATTGTCTTTTTCGAACAAATTATGAAAATCAATTTTAGACAAAAATTTGATACATGAGAAACTATTCCTCATCACCAGAAGTTATTTTAATAATCATATAAATGTTTGCTGCTGAAGATAAATATAAATTGAAATTCTTATACTAGAATAAAGAAAAATGTATCAAAATATAATTGCAAATTTAATTCACCACTATCAATTTTTTTTTTTTTTTTTTTTTTTTTTTTTTTTTTTTGCATTTTACTTGTTGCAAAACCTTTCACAGTTGAAATATAACTAATAATGAAACAAATATTTTTCATTAATTCTTCATTTGATGTTACACTTGCCTTTCATGGTTTAAATTAAACTAAATACTCATTATTATCGCTATAGTGTAAGTTGATGTTTATTTGTATTTCTTCGTCTCCAACAAAGTTCTGTATTATTTATTTATATTAATTTTAATCCATGCAATGAAGCATATTATAAGTTTCTCATGAGTAGTACTGAGGAAGTGTTGTTTTCACGAAAATTTTTGATTTTGAGATTTTAATACAAGTATATGTTTTAAAACCTCTTGAACATATTTTGGCTATTTCTAGCGTAATGATGTCTGTCTGTCTGTCTGTATATATGTACGTATGTATTTATGTATCTCTGTGGTCGATTTATTGTGTACACTATAGCAGCCACAAATATTAAAAGATTTTTATGAAACTTTAAGTTATCAAAAGAATCTAGAACCAGAAAGAATTATTTTAAATTAGAGCGAAAACTTCGAAATTTATTTGAAATTTTATATATTACTTTCCCTGCAATACATGGTAATGTATAGGGTAAGTATTGGAATTATGTCGATAATCGCAACTTGAGTTTTCGATGGATCTACACGTTTCGAGACCTCTAAAAAACGAAAAATCTATTTTTAGCGTGACGTCTGTGTGCGTGTCTGTCTGTGTGTCTGTCAGTCTGCCTGTCTGTCTGTGTATCTGTGCAATGTATGTATTCACTCAAACTCAAAAACTTATGAACCGAACTTCATAAAATTTGGTAGGTAAGTCACTTGGGTATGATTCTGGTGCTGATTAGTTTTTGGTACGATTCGTGAAAACAGAACCCGCCTTTTCTGCGAAATAGCCCGTAAAAATGTCATGTATCCACTCTAGCTAAAATACTAATTGACCAAATTTCCCAAAATTCAGTAGATAAGTTACTTGTGAGGAACTTTGGTGCTAATTAGATTTTGGTATTATTCGGAAAAGAAAAACCTGCCGTTTTTACGAAATGGCCCTCAAAAATCGCCAAAATCTAAAAAACAGCTACATATGTTCAAATATATCAATTAAATGCTTGTTTTATACTTAATTTTTGATAAGGAAAAGAATAAGAACAACTCTATTACTCTAGGACTAACCGTTCTCGAGATATTTGTGATTTTTCGCATTTAGGTATGCTACTTTTTGAAAAATGTCCAATTACCAAATAAAAACAAAAATTGAATTAAAAATGCAAATTTAGTGTTATTTGGTTCAATTAAACTCAATCTAATGAATTATTAAAGAAATAAAGAAAATATGAATTTGAGTCTGCAGGGAAAGTCATGTGCTGCTCACATCAGATTTTTTTTAACATGGTCGCATAGGACAAATTTTGACCTAGCCATGCATAAAATTGTTTATTTGTGGCTCCATGATCACGAGATAATCATTGTTGTGACAAATAGCAGCGATACAAATTTTTACTTTCCCTACATTACATGGTAATGTATAGGGAAAGCATTGGAATCATACCGAAAATCGCAACTCGAGTTTTCGACGAATCTACACGTTTCGAGACATCTGAAATACGAAAAAACTATTTTTAGTGTGACGTCTGTATGTGTGTCTGTGCGTCTGCCTGTGTGTGTGTCTGTCTGTATGTGTGTATGTCTGTCTGTCTCTGCAATGTATGTATCCACTCTGATTAAAAACTAATGGACCGAATTTCATAAAATTTGGTAGGTAAGTCACTTGGGTGAGACCCTGGTGCTGATTAGTTTTTCGTAGGATTCGTAAAGACAGGATCCGCCGTTTTTGCGAAATGGCTCACAAAAATTGCCTGAATCCACTCTAGCTTTAAAATTGATGGATAGAATTTTACAAAATTCAGCAGATAAGTCACTTTTGGGTTACCCTGGTGCTGATTAAATTTTAGTACGATTCAGAAAAAAATAACATGCCTTTTTTGGCAAAATGACCCTCAAAATTCGTCAAAATCTAAAACAGAAAACTACGTATGCTCAAATATATCCATTACATGCTTATTTTATACGTAATTTTTAACGGTGAAAAGAATAAAACTAACCTCAATAAATTAGGATTAGCCGTTCTCGAGATATTTTAGTTTATTCGTATTTTTTCTACGCCCCCTTATAAAAAAATCTGATGTGGGCAGCACATGACTTTCCCTGCAGACTTATATTAACGTTCTCTTTATTTTAACTAAATTTATTTCACATTTAATTCAATTTTCGTTCTCATGCGGTAACAGGGCTTATTTTCAAAGGTGGCGTAGGGAAAGTACGAAAAACTAAAATATCTCGAGAACGGCTAGTCCTAGTGTAATGGGGTTGGTCTTATTCTTTTCGTCTTTAAAAATTACGTATTAAATCAGCATTTAATGGATATATTTGAGTATACCCAGTTCTTTAGTTTAGATTTGGACGATTTTTGCGGGCCATTTTGCAAAAAAAAGCAGGTCAGTTTCTTACGAATCGTACCAAAATCTAATCAGCACCAAGGTAACCCACAAGTGACTCATCTACCGAATTTTGTGAAATTCGGTGCATTAGTTTTTCAGCTACAGTGGATACAAGCTTTTGCGGGCCATTTCACAAAAAAGGCGGGTTCTTTTATTCCGAATCGTACCCAAAACTAATCAGCACCAGCCCCGACCACAAGTGACTTACCTACAAAATTTTGTGAAATTCGGTGCATTAGTTTTTCAGCTACAGTGGATACAAGCTTTTGCGGGCCATTTCGCAAAAAAGGCGGGTTCTTTTATTCCGAATCGTACCCAAAACTAATCAGCACCAGACTCGCTCACAAGTAACTTACCTACCAAATTTTGTGAAATTCGGTCCATTAGTGTTTTAGTTAGAGTGGACACGTTTTAGTTAGACAGACATTAGTGTTTTAGTTAGACAGACACACAGACACACAGACACACACACAGACGTCACGGTAAAAATAGTTTTTTCGTATTCTAGAGGTCTCGAAACGTGTAGATCCGTCGAAAACTCGAGTTGTGATTTTCGGCATGATTCCAATACTTTCCCTATACATTACCATGTATTGCAGGGAAAGTAATAAGTCCAGTTACCAAATGAGAACAAAAATTGAATTAAAAGTGATTTAAATTCAATTACAATAAAGAGAACGTGTATATAAGTCTGCAGGGAAAGTCATGTGCCGCCCACATCAGATTTTTTTGTTCATGACGTCATTAGCCTCCCTCTGGAAGCAAGTTACCTGCTCCCAGGGGACTACATTGTCAATTATGGTATTAATCAAAATATGGTTTGCAAGACCTTTAAAGTAAAGGGTAACACACTGTAATTGTAATCCTTTGGACCCATGGTAACGATTTTTCAAAGCTTTTCTTATAAAAATTGAGAAGAAAAAAACTACTTAAAATGGATTCTGGTATGAGAAAGTCGAGTGGAGCCACACACTGCAGTCAATTTTTCACGTATGTTTTAACGATGTTACCGATAAAAAAAGTTATTTTTCATAACAGAAAATGAAATAAAATATTTGAAAAGAAACTGGTTGAGAACAAAATGTATTACGAGTTTGGTGGAAAGATATTATCTTGACATAAAAAGTACAAAAACCGCAGTTAATATTTCATCTATAATTATATTGGATTTATTCTGATGTTTTAGCTGTTTTTATGTAGTCGTATGTCTGTTTAAACGCTACATTAATTCTGGGACTTTTTCGTTGCAAAATATACAAATTTTTGACAGCAAAACTGCTTAAAAAAACTTGATTAATGACAATCTACAAAAAAACGATATTTAAGAGTAATCAATACATTCTAAAAATTGTATCTATTCAAAGCACACATATTTCTAGAATATTTTACATCGAATTCATTTTTAACAATTCGTAAATTGAAAAATAAATAAAGATTCATATTTTTTATAGTCGAAAATATGCCCGACGTTGCCCATGAATTAAAGCAAGGATTCGTTGAATTCATAGTTTTCAAAACGTGTAACGCACGACTATGTTACGCATGCTAAGAGAGCATAATACATCCTAAATAAGCTCCTAAACACACCTCACCCCGTTCTAAAGCATGTTTAGCCTTCGACTCGGCGCTGAGCATAACCAACGCTACGTCATAATACAACTACATATGACGGCCTAAATTCGCCTTTCGCCCTTTACACGAGCATAATACGTTCTAAATAAGCTCTTTTAATACAGCCTAAATCAGTTGTTTTAATACGCCCTAAATAAGCTCTTTTAAGATACCCTAAATAAAGGGTTTGATACGCTCTAAATAACATATTTTGATATGCTCTAAATAAACTCGTGATAGGCCCTATATAAGCTCTTTTGATACGCCCTAGATAAGTTCTTCGGCCTCTGGACGTGCGTGACCTGCACATATAATCCATATATTCAAATATTTTAATAATTAATTCATCAATTTCGCATTGTATTCGTTAATTTGGCGAATTGTTAGGCGTCAAAATGGAAAACAATTACACAAAGCGTCTTCTTAAGTGAATGGAATGAGCTAGATCCACAAGAATGATGTTAACAAATTTATCGCAAAATATCACATGCGAAATGCGAACCTATTTCACAATAGCTAATAATCTCTTTTTAATTTTATATGTTTAAAAACGATTCATGCTACCGCTTTAAAGTTTGCCTCAACCGTTTACTAATGGAAAATTACATAAAAAATGACTATGTATGTAACGTTATTGAAGGTTCTAACTTTTTGATTATTTTTTCAAAATTTCATTCAGAAATTTGGGGATTTTCCGAGCATTCAGTTTATTCGAGCATTCGTCTAAACCCAACGAGCGTCCAGTATTCAATGATTGTAATTTTTGTACCAAATTTCATTCAAAACGCTCCATTCGTTAGTGAGATATCGTCTCCACAAGCTCTCGAATACACACACACAGAGACACAGACATCACCTAAAAAACGATCAATCCGAGATTTCGAACTTGAAACGTGCTCTGCCGTCGAAAACTCAAATTCGAATTTTAAACCCCTTTACAATACTTTCCCTATACATTATACTATTTATATACGAAAAATAAAAATTCTAATGGAAATTCATGTGGCAAATATTTTACTCTGTTTAAATTTTTTAAATACTTTATTTGCAGTTAATGATCAGCATTTTGCTATAAAAGTGAATATATATCCGATGATTAAACACGATAACTAGATGAGCAAATGCCAGTTCATTTTTAAGGTATAAATAAATAATAACCTCATTAATACTGTCAGATTAAATTCATTTTTGCCTTAAATATTCAAGTTTATGCTTAGTCATTTTTAAAATCCTTTGTTTAATTTTTTTTTTATTTGAGCGCCATTAGATTAACATATATTGTATATGCAAATATTATTCTAAGCAATTTATCTTGTATTAATTTTGATGAGACCAGTATTGATTATCTTAATCCTCCAGAAAAACAAACGTTCTAATAATAACTGTATGCTTAACTGGAGAGTGAAAATTATTTTAACTATTCTATACTTAATTTTCCTGTTAACTATTGTGTATTAATGTGGGTCTCTACTCTACTTCCTCATATATTTATATTTATTACCGTTTAAGTTTGCTAGTATCATAATCAGTATTAGAAAAATATATCTATTATACGCGGCACATTACTTTTCCTATACAGGTTGGTCCAAAAGGTCCTACGACAAACGTTACGTTTGTCGTAAGACATACGTTTACGTTTGTCTAACATTTGTCTACGTTACGTTTGTCTTTTACGTTTTACGTTTGTCTAACGTTTGTCTACGTTACATTTGTCTTTTATACGTTTGTCTAACCAACAAACTTTAAGGGTATGCTAGGCATACAAAACCAAGCCCGTTTTACATAGGAACATGTGGTCGCAAACGCCATCGTGTGGTACTGAAGATGCAGGAAGAAACAAAAAGACAAGAATGCAGATAATACAACACAGGTTTATTAGACATAACAATAACAAGTATCAATTACTTTTAATTATCATGACATTAAAATAGGTGTTCAAATATCTTGCCATCCGCAGCTGTGCATGTTTCAGCCAGGATGTTCAAGACAATCTGAAAAAATCCTTTCTTGCAAGATAAATAGGCTAGGAAGAACACGTCAGTTCCCACCATAGTCCTCCGACTTGTCCCCATGGACTACTTCCTATAGAGTTACCTCAAAAGTTTGGTTTACAAACCCCTGTAACATCTGACGCTGACCTTGTCGTTTAAGTTGTTGAGGCAGTAGCACGTATCCGCTAGCGTCCTGGCATTTTTGAACGCATTCACCAACCCATGCGTCGACACTACCAAACATGCATATCTGCGGATGATAAGAACTTTGAACACCTGTAATTGATAAACAATTGTAATTGATATAAACAATTGTAAATTGATAAACAATTGTAATTGACACTTGTAACTGTTGTGTCTAAAAAACCTATGTTGTATTATCTGCATTCCTTTCTTTTTGCTTCTTTCTGCATCTATAGCACCCTACGACGGCGTTTGCGGCTACATGTTCGTATGCAATACGGGCTTGTTTTTGTACGTTTGACCCACTCTTAAAATTTGTCAAAGACCTTTTGGACCACCCTGTATAAAGTAATAAATTTACTTCTCTCAAAATGAAAGAATAATGTTTAAGATCTACGGCACATTGTATTAATGGTACATTGGACATTTGGCCCATTTCCGGCCAGCAACATCTAAAACAATTTCGAAGTAACCAATTAGCTTATATTTCACGCAACTCTTAATTGACAATTATCAATATTGATAGCATTCGCATTAACCAATATAGTCCATATATATTTTAATAATTAATTCATCAATTTAGCGTCAATTTTAATAATTTGTGCCATTTTGGAAAAGTTATTCAGATCTTTCAATTCATTCTTGTACCTTGAAAATATACGCGCGAATTCAGAGAAGAGATCATCAATATGGTTTAGCTGCATTCCATGCTATGTAAAAGTGATACTTAGCAAGTACATTCATGGACAATGAAAGTTGCGCATCAAAAAGGAAACATAAGATGAACCTGAAATTTTATTGATGGAAGGATACAGATGAATGATATACATGATCACAAAAATAGCGCATCAAAACACGTACGGAGGGAGCTGCGATACGCAGTCCGGTCAACCTCAATAGCGCATCGCACCGCCTAGTGCTGCGATTCAAGCAGCAATACGGTCCGGCATGGTGTCGGACAGATGCCTGATGTTGTCCTGCGGCAGACGAGTCCACATCTGTTGGACGTTACGTTCCAAATCCCGAAGATTCCGGCAACGAGGCAACTGGCGTTTCAACTGATCCCACGTATGCTCGATATGGGGTAGGTCTGGGGAGAAGGCAGGCCATGAAAATGTCTGGACATGACTCAGGTAGGTCTGGGCGACCCGAGCCGTGTGCGGACGGGCATTATCCTGCTGGAATTGCTCACCTGGAATCCTAACAATGAATGGGAGCACATGGGGCCCGAGAATCTCATCCACGTACCGCTGGCCCGTCAATGTTCTAGGTACCACTACTAGAGCAGATCGGCTGTCGTAGGCTATGGCTCCCCAACCTATGATGCCTGCAGTGAGGCTGGTGTGGCCCTCGATAACGAGGTTGGGACTGTGGCGTTCGACAGGAGACCTTCACACCCGGACACGCTGATCATCGGTCCCCAAAACGAAGCGGCACTTATCGCTAGACACCACACATCGCCAGTCTGTGGCGTTGCACATTGCTCTGGCCCAGTATCACTGCAACCGGAGTCTCCGATGTTCCCGTGTTAACGGCAGCACACGTAAGGGACACTGGGATCGCATATTCGCTTCTTTCAGCCGTCTAGATATGGTTCGTGGGCACATAGGAGCTGCTGCGTGTGCCTATATAGCGGATCGGTTCGCCGCGAACTCTATACGTGCCTGTCGCACGATCATCACTACTCGTAGTATGCCTGGTCCGTCCAGAACCGGTCCTCCGTGTCTGGGTGTCGTTCCGTGACCAGTGCTCCAAACACCGTCGGACGGTACAGTCCGAGCGATCCACGTGGCGAGCTATCCGTCCTGACCACCCTACAGTTTTCAGCCCAATGATCAGACCTCTCTCGAAGTCCATCAGTTGCGTATATCGACGTTTCTGGCGTCTACCCACCATTCTTTTCACTCCGTACTCGTGCTTGCGTCGGCCAAAGTTTCTCGCATTGATGGGCGCCGACTACACGCCAGTTTATAAGGTCGATGTTTCATGCTTGCAGCACCACTCACTGGTGTACGGTCATGCGCAATCACACCAGACTGGGATCATCTGCATACCAGCCCGGCCTCTAGCTATTTACATCATTTCGCGGTTGTATCATGTTTTCTTCTTGGTGCGCAACTTTCTTTGTCCGTGAGAATATGTTTTCAAACATAAAAGCCAACTTTCAAAATAAAATGAAAGTCAGTCTATAAAATATTTCATTTCTATTTTCGCTAATATTTTTAAAACACTGGCTGCGTATCTAATTATGCATTAGCACTTGACGAGAAACCCATATAAAGGAGATGTGCAAACAGAATAAAAAGATGAGTAACTGACACTTACTTTTCAAGGTAGTTAGCAGTCTCGTTAATAATCTCAGATTACATCCTTTTTTGAAAAAGATATTCAAACTCGCTTAGTTATTTTTACAAATCCTCAATTTACTTTCATTTTAAGTTAAGCATCATGCATCATTAGTTAAACATAATTTTGTTTATGCAAGCATTATCTGAACCATAATTTTTTTCTTTTCTAGAAATCCTGGTAAAGACCAGAATTGACTACACTTAACTTAAATGAAAGATAATAAATATATTTTCATTAGATGCAAAAGAGTAAGTTTAATTATTCCACGTTTACTGTTTTTAGTGCATTTTTTCAGCAATTTTTTTATACGTAAAATAACTAGTTGATTTTGGGGAATTCAAAAGTTTCTCTAATGAACAGAAGGTCTCAAATTTAATAATTCATATTCATTTATTAAGTTTATCGTTACAGAGGGAAACACATAAATTGCTGTTCATTTATTCAAATTTTGCAATATTATATTTATTCATTCTTTTATGTTATATATTTTTGTTTCTTTTCAAAGTTGTCTACTTCTCACAGAATAATTGCTACTTTAGTGGTACCGCCCACAAAAATGTTCAGCATGTCGAATATATGAAAGCTTTCTTGCTAATAAAATAAAGACTTGAAATTTGGTACATGTTTCAGTCGTTGGATTGAGAAAAATCAAGTTTTTCAAAAAAGTTCAGTAGAGCGGAATTTCCACACCAAAAAGTTCGAAAGGTTAAATTGCAGAAAATCATACTTTGAGAAAATATAGTGACCTTAAATTTGACGTAAGGGTAGACTGGTTGAAAAGAAAAATGTTAACAAATTCAGTTTTCCAATAATTACTACTTTGGGGGTACCGCACTCCAAAATTTCCAGCATGTCGAATATATGAAAAAGCTTTCTTGCTAATAAAATAAAGACTGTTTAATATATAAAAAGACTATTTGATAAAGACTATTTAATATATAAAGACTATAAAATAAAGAACACTAAAGACTATTTGATACATGTTTCAGTCGTTAGATAAAACCCCTTGAGAAAAATCAAGTTTTTCAAAAAAGTTGAGTAGAGCAGGATTTCCACACCAAAAAATTCGAAAGGTTAAATTGCAGAAAATCATACTTTGAGATAAGATAGTGACCTTAAATGTGATGTAAGGGTAGACTGGTTGAAAAAAAATGTTAACAATTTCAATTTTCCAATAATTTCTACTTTGGGAATACCGCGCACCAAAATGTTCGAAATGCCGAATGAATGAAAAGCTTTTTTAACACTTTACAACAAAGTTGAAAAGTGTTTATGACTTTGTGTGGTGAGGTGAATTTTACACATAAATACAATAAACTTAAACACATAAATACATTAAAGATACTCACCAAATAGTTCCACCAGGCTCAAGCGCATTAAAGTATAGTGGGGTCCGATTGGACCAAAGTACATTGCGTTTTGTCAAAATAATTAATGACTCCCTTTTTGTGGCCAACTAACACTTTATTTATAGAACACATGAAATCTCAATTTTAAACATTAATATACAAAATACACAATTACAAAAGAGTTCCCAAATTACCTAAACTTGACCTCGGGGTGCACAGTTTATTTTGCATTGATTTGCATATTTATAAAAATCCAAATTTGTAATTAAATTACTTTTGTTAAGAACACAATATATATATATTCAATTTTGCAAAAAAAAACACCCATTTAGCATAACCTTGCCCTCACACTATTGGATTACATCAGTTACTTAAACATTCATGTATACATTTTAAAATCAATATATAATTTCCATACCTTCATACATAGGACTCTCACTGAGTGCTGTAGCTGACCTCTGCACGTAGGAAAGGGTGGCACAATTAATTGAATGTTTATTCATTTATTTGAATAGTTCATGGGAACACTGCCAGTCTGATTACACAGTTGCGTGTCATCAGGTGACGAAAATTTTTGCCAAGTATTTTTTGGAGATGGGCACACCGTCCACTTTCCTTCTCCTCCTCTTAATTTTGGCTTCAGTCCCAGCGGCTCTTGAGTGAGCATGCGTACAGGCTTTGCCAAATATATACGTTTTCGTAGAGGCTTGTCTGCTGCTTAGTATCCCGGGATTGATGCTCTTCAAACACTCCATACACGCAGTGTTACAGTTACCACGGCTTAATGCAGCTAAAGGAGCAAGGTCCTACACCGCGCCGTTTTAGTGGTAGAGCTGTGTTGCACTGCAACTAAACACAAACATGACGATGGACATACCGTTCACCTTCCTTCTCCTCCTCTTAATGCGGCTTAGACCCAGCGGCTCTTGAGTGAGCATGCGTACAGGCTTTACCTAAAGAGTGGAGACCAGATACTTTATTTGTAGAGATTGGCTGCTGCTTAGGAGCCCTGGATTGATGCTCCGCAAACACTCCATACACGCAGTGTTACAGTTACCACGGCTTAATGCAGCTAAAGGAGCAAGGTCCTACACCGCGCCGTTTTGGTGGTAGAGCTGTGTGTACTGCAACCAAATAAAACATGACGACCTTCTTCCATTTTCTGGTCGAACTGCCCGAAGAATATGCGCTCTCGCGCTGAGTTAGGCTCGGCTCGTCTTGGCTGCGAGTCGCCTTCTATACCGGACTCACTACGTCGGTTCCTCGGCAAAGGCATTTGCCGCCTCGGATGCCGGGTCAGAGATGCATCAAAAATACATGCCGGGTCGGGCTACACCGAAATACAAGTGCCCCGCACTTGTATTTCGAGAGAATCTACTCGAGCTCAGAAAAGCAACTAACTATTTTCTACATTTCTAAAACTTAAGAATTTTAAAACAAGGGGAGCGACAACAAACAGGGAGAAATCCCCCCAACTCTCATTCGCTGTTCCCAAACGCTATAAAAAAGGAGGAGGTCCAAAAATGCTTCACCATTGGTCTTTGAAGCGACGCTAATTTTTTATGCGTTCCACTAAAAAACAAGAACCAGAGGGCATTCTCGCCAACCGGGTGGTCCCAAGGAGGTACCCCGACGCGAGCCACACCTGACAGGGCTATAAATTCCCAAAGATTTGTAGCTCAACTTTGACATTTTGCTGCAATTAAATCTCTGAATATTTAGAATCCATGTCAGTGCGCATACAACCCAAAGGCGCCAAAAAATCCCAATTCCGTCTGTGCAAAGGCCTAGCTATAAACATAAATCACAAAACATAGTATACATTTCAATATATTTACACCATTCCCTTTTTTCCCAGGGTTATGTATCAAAATATGTGAATATAGTGTCACACTTTGTTCATTCTGTCTGTCTGTCTGTCTGTCCGTTAGCACGATAACTGCCGTAAAAATGACTTAATCAAAATGAAATTTTAGTATGTTGTTCAGACGGTCTGTAGAACCTATGGGAATATAAATGAATAATATTACCCAATTAGTTTTGGATTGAACCCGGGACGAAAAAATGAAATACATTGAGCCCTATGGGACCTAATTTTTCAAACATTTTTAAGCGGATTTAAAATTCACAAATTGCTTCAAAAATTTTAGGTAATATTCAAATTGTTCCATAAAATATATAAAAAAAATTCAGCGAAATATATTCAGTAGTTTTTTAAATAAAAATTAAAATATTAATTACACCTCTTATATGAAACGATCACGTGACCATGATATGAAACGATCACATGACCCACTTCAAAATGATATATGGCATCCATCTTGTCTCAAAATCGTGATTTTTAAAGTTCTTTTTATTTCATATTGAGTGTTGTATCCGTCCTAAAACTACTTTATTTTTGCTTAAATTCTGTGCATCTACATACTGAAACAACGCAATGACTATATATTTAAGTTTAAATGCTCATCTAAATTTGATTATTTCTACAACTAAGCCTATTTTTTACCTATGCAAAATGTAAACAGCAAAATATATAGAATGAGTTGTATTAGAATTACTGTATTTCTTTAACACAAAATAATTCAGTCCATGAAGTCTGCATGGCTGATATGAATGACATATTAATGGATTTTATAAACAGAAGGACGATTTTTTTTCGATGAAGTTTTAAGCATAAAGTTTATGAATTGTAGCTCCTCTTAATTTTTAAATAAAATAAATTATTATAGTATTGTGATGAATGAAATGGAGAAAGTTATGAATGAAATCCTGCTTTTATAGAGAGATCCAGGCGTGTTATATTTTCTGTGACGTCATTTGAATTTATTTCAGTTGTTTTCGATGAAGTTTTCAAATACAATAAATTATCGTAGTATGATGGTAGTTTTAAAAATATTACCGAGGAATGTATCGCATTTTAGAGATGTTTAAACCAGTCAATTTATATTTCAATGCCGTCATTTGAATGAAGTTCATTTTTTTCGATTAAGTTTTAAGTTTTCAAATATAATAAATTAATGCAGTATTGTGATAAGTTTCAAAATATTACCGAGGAATGTATTGCATTTTAGACTTGTTTAAATAAAATTGCATTGAAGTTGGAAAGTGTTTCATAATCAATGCTTTAAGCATGATTGATCTTTCTTTTCTTGTTTACTATTAAAATAGAGACTTTAAATATGATACATCGGTGAATCGTTGGATAAAAACCCCTCGACAAAAATCGAGTTGTCCTTAAATATTTAGTACAATGGGATCTTCACACCAAAAAGTTCGAATGGTTAAATTACAGAAAATCATACTTTGAGAGAAGATATTGGCCTTAAATTTAATGCAATGTTAGACTGGTTGAAAAGAAAAATGTTAGCAATTTCAGTTTTCCAATAATTGCTACTTTAGGGATACCACACACCAAAATGCTCGACAAGCCGAATGAATGAAAAGATTTCTTGCTAATATAAAATAGACTTTAAATTTAATACATATGTCAATCGTTGGATAACAACATATTGATAAAAATCAAATTTTTTAAAAATGTTCAATAGAGGGGTGTCTCCACACCAAAATGTTCGAAAGATAAAATGTTAAAAATTATACTTTGCGATAAGATAGAGGCTTTGAATTTGGCTTAAGAGTGGAATATCTGGAAAAAACAAAATGTACAATTTTAGATTTCTAATATTCACTACTTTAGTGTACGCTACACCAAAATAGCCAATATGCCGAATGAATAAAATTATTTCTTTCTAATAAAATAGACTTGAAATTTGATACATGTGTTAATGTTGAATAAAAAAACCCTTGAGAAAATTCGAGTTTTTCAAAAAAGTTCAGTGGAGTGAAATCTCCACACCAAAACGTTCGAAGCGTTTAATTACGGAAATTTTTACTTTGCGATAAGATATCGTTTTTAAATCTGGCATAAGGGAAGAATGGTTGAAAAGAAAAACGCTAACAATTTCAGTTTTTCAATAATTACTACTTTAGGGGTACCGCACACCAAAATGTTCGACATGCCCAATGAATGAACAGCTTTTTTGCTAATAAAGTAGAAACTTTAAAATTGATACATTTTTCAATCGTTGGATAAAATCACCTTGAGAAAAGTCGAATTTTTTAAAGAAAGTTCAGTAGAGTGGGATCTTCACACCGAAACAAAAAACGTTAAAAATTTCAGTTTTCCAATAATTTCTACTTTGAGGGTATTGCACACCAAAATGTTCGAAATGCCGAATGAATGAACAGCTTTTTTGCTAATAAAATAGAGACTTCAAAATTGATACATCGGTCAATGGTTGAGTAAAAGCACCTTGAGAAAAATTAAAGTTTTCAAAAATGTTCAATAGAGGGGGATCTCCACACTAAATGTCCGAAAGATAAAATGTTAAATCATACTTTGGGATAAGATAGAAACTTTGAATTTTGCGTAGGGATAGACTAACTGAAAGGGACAAAGTGTGCAATTTTAGATTTCTAATATTTACTACTTTAATGTACCCTACACGAAAATAGCCAATATGCCGAATGAATAAAAAGCTTTCTTTCTAGTAAATAATACGATAATAGTGTTTTCTATTAAAATTGAAATTTGAAAAGGAAAGGGTGTTCTACACCAAAACGTTCGAAATTTGGACAGTTTGAAAAATGCACTTAGCTGTGCAATACAAAGTTGAGTTTTGGAACGGTATAGGTCGTTATAAGTATACGTCGTATATTGAAACATGAGCACAAAACTAATGTGTTGCAGTATTTAGGAAGCTCACACAAAAATTTTCGATTGGCCAAATAAATGTCCCCTATCTTACGTGATATAGATATTTTAAAGCTGGTGTATGGGTAAACGGTTCGAAATTGCACACTAGGAATATTGAATTATTCAAAAATTCACACTGCTTGGAATGTGCTTTTGAAATCATTGATTTTCAACAGGTATTCGGCTAGTTATTTTAAAAATTCTTTTACTAACGGGGTAAACACAGTCAATATTGGTATCATTATCAGAATTTACACAAGTTAGATGACAGCTTAGGGTATTGTTTCCAAAAACAAAATATGCGATGCTAAAGATAAAGTAAAAAAAGGAGATCTGTATTTGTAAAAAAAATACCTAATCAATATATATATATATATATTCTAAAATGAAGTATTTAAAATAGATTAATTATTGAGACCATAAACTAGGATAAAAACGTACGAAAGTGACATTTACTTATGATGCTTTTATGTTTTCAAATTTCTAGTTGAAGGCTTGTCTTTAACGGCGAAGTGAGTGCTTCAGAGAATGGAACAATGCAGAAAAATTACTACCCTTGATGAATCGACTATTTCACAATAAATATACAATAATTTTCACACTTTAATATAATCTTGCTAGCAAGTTAAAAGAAACTGCACGATGTATTCTTTGGTCGTCAAACCTTATTAATGCTCCTATACTGGGTGCTTGGCTTCTGTGCTTAGTGTCTCAATGGACAGCACGTTGATTTCATATCATATCTGTGTACAAATGCAATGAACCAGTTAATATAATACTTTAAATTCAGGTAAGACATTAGGAAAAACTTTTACAAGAACATGCATAAGTTATCGGTGCACATCCCCACAATGAAGTATAGCGAATCAATAAAACTGATATTGTGCTACAAGGTACTCCCAGTGTAAATAAAGGGAAATAAATAATTGAGTCTATGGTGTGCAGAAAAGTGACAGGCATTTCCAATGGCAGTCTGTATGAAGCAAACTAGAAAGAGTAAGATCTAGATTGAAATTCATCATCGAATGCTGGTCCGTGATTTTGTAAATTTGGGATGTGGAGTTTGGGTAAATTTGGGAAATCCTTGGAGTTTGTAAATTTGGGTAGAACCATGTGTGTCCCTGTTTCATGCTGCATAATTTAGTCAAGAATCTTACATGCATCGAGTTTTACACTACCTTTACATGATCAGCAGCTACAATAAAGAACAGATAAGTTCTTACTGCAAATATTTATGAATGTGCGCGACATCAATGTTGATGATTTTATGTGTTACTTCAGTGTTGCGAATCAATACGATTTGGGGAGGGACATCCCTGTTCCAGTAGCCACGATTTTGTGTGTAACATCAGTGTTATGGTAATAGAAAAATATTACCATAGTGTCTATCTGCGTGCACGCTTATTTAATTTCTCATGACTACACTACACATACTATGATACCCTTTCTTATATTGTTCACTAGCAGTACATCCGTTCTTAGAAAAGGCCCGAAAGGTCTCCGGTGCGAAAAATATAATGTAGAAAAATTAACAATCACAATTATGTGTAAATTCCTATAGTATTTTAAATGACTTTGTTATTCAAAGTAGTCTATTAAAATATTTAATTTAATTATTTAAAAAAATATATAAGAATCTCTGGGGTCGATATGTAAAATTATCTTCAGAGGCAAATCTGAAGAATAAAGCATCCTGGTCCAGTTTGTAAACAAATGTAGTAAAAACATTTTTTTTTATTTCTCACAAACCGACAGAGATTGTCTAGAAAATCGTACTTAATTATGCAACATATTGAATTTTCATCGATTCGGTGTCATTTTGATACATTTAGCGTCATTTTATCAATTTAGCGACATTTTCGTCAATTTGGCGAAATTTTAAAAAATTTACCAAATTTATCACCGAGTGGAACTGTAGAACAGATAGTCCCACTTGGCGACAAATTGACGAAACATCATCACAATACTATCACATAAAAAAACACAATTTCATTTATTTGGCGCAATTTTATCAATTTCAAGATATTAAGGATTTACAAACATTTTTATCAATTTGGCGACATTTTAAAAATTCGCTAAATTACTAAGTAGGACGGTTGGTCTGACAAATGCAACCGAAACATCATTTCAGCACTGTCTTCTAACGAATCAAAATTAATTTCATTGATTTAGAGTCGTTTTTATCAATTTGGTGAGGTCAGTTTAGCAACGTTTAAGAAACGTTGCCAAGTTAGCGATACCCCTTCAAATTCGTAGACCTGAATAATGAAACACCCTGATCCCGTTTGTATATACTAAATGAAAACACTAAAATTGTATTAGAAAATATAAGCGTTCTACTCTTATTCTCTTTCACCAATCGGCTATACAGGAGTTTATTGGCTAAACACAATGCATGAGTTTAGTGGCTGAACACAATATGAAAACTATATTTGCCAAAATAAATTAAAGTGATGTACACAGTACGCAATTAATGTAATTGAAAGAAACATCAAAACGTCCATTTATGAGATATATTGTTATATCCATTTTTTTATCATTCAAATCGAAAAAATAATAATAAAAATTAACAAACACATTTAATTTAATTGCGCTGCTGAGCAACATGATAAAGAAAGAAACTTCCTGATAAAATGCTGATTCTTAAATAACCATTTTGATTTAATACTTTTCACTGTTGAGTAAAAGTCTGTGAAAAATAAACCATGGTGATAGAGTTTCCCTTTAAATTCATGTTTCAAACCTGCAATTTTTAAAAGTGACTGATTAGCGCAATAAACCCCCACCAAACTCAGAGATAGTGTTCTAATTCACTTTCATGTTTTAAACCAGCGATTTCGAACCTTTTCCGTTTGGAGGAGCCAGGGAGTTAGAGAGTAGAACTCCTAAGAAAAAGTTTCGTTTTCTATTAATATCCCAACAACCCCTGGTCGTAGAAACTCGAAACATAGACTAAATTGTAAGTGAGGCTACCCACATAATTTCATTAAATTCGATTTAGCCGTTCTCTCGTGATGATGAAACAAATAAAAGTTTCGCTTTGCATTAATATCTCAACAATCCCTGGTCGTAAAAACTCGAAACATATTTTAAATTTTAAATGGGGCTCTTTTAAGGCTATCCACAAAATTTCATCAAATTCGGTTCAGCCGTTCTCCCGTGGTGATGAGACAAATAGACAGACAGGCAAATTTTCAATTTTATTTATATAGATTTATGATTCACGGAGGATAAATTATAGTTAAATTCTAAATATTCGTTAATCGTAAAGAAAATTTTAATTGTATGAAAGCCAAATTCTCTTATGAAATTTTATATATATCGAAAATGTTATTCTGTTGTAATGCATGATATATGTAACTTATTCAAATTTGATACTTACATATAATCAAGACATGTTTTAATAAAAGATTTTGGAAAAATTAAAATGATAATTCAATGAACCAAGTCTACTTTCACTTTCTTGGACCTCGAGGACCATGGTGTTACATACACCGTCAAAGATAAGTCATGCATATAGTAAGTCAAATTAAAGCGAATATTATTGGTGTACCTTACGACACTTTTAAAAAGACCTTGAAAGGAATTTCGTTGCTCTATTATTGCAGTGGACAAATTTTTAGCAGTGATTAAATTAAGCATAAAATAAAATGTTTCTTTCTTTTAATGGAAAGTATTTTAAACAATCTGAAGGTATCGCGATAGGGAATTCTTTATCACCCTTTTTTTCTATGATTTATGCATGCATTATTTTGAAGAGGAGATATTTAAAAAAAAATTACATTAAAATGCTCGATTAGAGGTATGTGGACGATGTTTTTATTTTCTTAGAGAAAATCTATTCAATTCTATTCAATCTCTATTTCTAAACACCTGTTAATTCCATTGACTCTCATATTCAATTTATTCATGAAATGGAAATGAGGATTCATTTCCTTTTTAGATTCTCTTTCTAGAAAGGATTATTCTTTATGTACCTCTATTTTTCGAAAACCTCTCTCTGTTTTCATGCATCCATATTTTCATTCAAACCAGCCTCTCCAGTAGAAATCGGCTGCCATTTACATATATGTGTGCTGCGCGGCTCACTTATACTCTGATTCAACTTCCTTAATTTCAGAAATTAAGTTTTTGTAATCTTTAGCTAAAGGCAGGGATTTCAGTCTTTCTGTCCTTGATGAAACTTTGGTAAAATTTACCAGACAGGATCCACTGGTAATATCTGTGATAATGCGTTTGATCGCTAAGGAACCGATTTGTGTGAAATTTGTAAATATCGCTCAAAATCGTGCTAAAACATAAACTAACTAAAAAACTAATTCGTATTCAAACAAAATACTGCCGAGATGCACCTTCCCGTGTTCTGAAGTACATATGTAACAAATTCCATGGCCGTGCAATGCTTACATTTCCCGAAACGAACAGCAGACACACACACACACACACACACAAAGAGAGAGAGAGACATATTCTTTCATTATACAAAGGTTAAAAACGCGTTGAAGAGCTAAAATGTTAATAGGTTATCAATAATATATGTAACACTTAAAGAAAGGAACTTCACTGTAAGGCAATCGCCTACAATGCTACTAAAACAGATACATTTTATTTTCTTTAATAAATGCAATAACTAATGTATAATTTTATATATAATAAATATATAATTTTATTTATTATAATCCATTTCTAAAAATCGTGAGTCATAAGCCATTAACTCCCTACTGTATTTAAATTAATTACTTAGAAATAAATAAGTGAAAATAGTAACTGCAAAATAACTAAATTGAAGTTCTTTACGTCACTTTTAAACTTTCTTCTAACTATTAAGCCTGCCGTTATTGGTCTCATCAGAATTTACACAAGAAAAGTTCTTGTGTAAATTCTTCTTTCGGCATTGTTTCATAAACGAAATCTGCTACACTAATGGCTCATAAAGAAAGGATTATGTGAACTATTTGCAAAAAATAACTGAGAAAGGGTAGAATATTTATTAAATGAAGGTTTTAATCCTATATTAATGAAGCAGTGGTATATTAATGAAGCAAGCTAAACACTGAAAAGCAAGTAGCATTTACTCATCCTGCTATTATGCTTGTTTATCGGATTTTTTTAAAATTTCTCTTAATAGCTAGTCTAATTTTAAAGTCAATGCTTTAGAAAGTTAGAAAGTATAAAAATATGTAGTTTCGGGAATTATTTTTGCCATGAGTATATTATCTAAATGTTTCAGTTTTAAATATCGTGTTAGATCTATTTGTTATTAATCATACGAGAAAGAACTTCGAATTCAAAAGATAAAATATCTGAAGTTAACAATATGAATTTCCCTATATTATGCGATGATATTACTCCTCACACAGCGAAATAATGATGTACAAGATGCATAATAAAATATTTTTGTCTTTGAATTATACATAATAAAATTGTATGGGGAAAACACGTCAAATAGTCAACACTTTAAGAAATAAAGACAACCAAAATCGGCTATTATTAAAAGTCTTTAATTAAAATCCCCAACTACGATGTACAAAAATTCACAACCATAGTGCTTTCTGGCATTTTTGTACGTCGTGGGTGGAGATTTTAATTAAAGACTTTTAATAAAAGCCAATTTTGGTTGTCTTCATTTTTTAAAGTTTTAAATTATACATTAACATATTTTTGGATGACAACATGTAAATCAACATAAATTTCGTGCAAATCTAACTTAACAATTGGAAAAATTGCTGTCGTCCACTAAGTAAAAATATCTGATGTGATCAGCACATGACTTTCCCTATATAATGCAGTAAATTTACTTCTTTCACAGTGAAAAATTATGTATAAGATCTACGGCACAATATTTTTAATGTTAAATTGTACATTTAGCGATTTATCCGGGTGGCAGCATGAAAAACTATTTCAAAGTACCCAATTAACAAGCAACTCTAAACCCAAGCAACTCTAAATTAACAATTATCAATATTGATAGCATCCACAACAATCAATATCGTCCATACATTTTAATAATTAATAATAAAAAATTAATAATTTTAATAATTAATATAAAATATCTTGATAATTAATCACAACTCTTGGGTCGCGACGCCATTTGCTATAGAGAGGTTCTATTAAGGATTCAGCAAAATGTTTTTATGAAGACAGAAAAGAATAAAAAGAAATAGTTATATTTTTTGTTTCAATATATAGATTTATGCTGACATTTAACATTAGGGTTGTTAAACATTTTGTGAATTTTTTTTATTGATAATATTCTCTTGTTTCAATAATATTCTATATACAATTTTCTTGCTAGATGAAACTTTTTGGGATTTTTTATTGCTAAATATAACAAAAATTGTCCAATGTAAAATAAATTCCTTTGGAAAAATGGACATGTCATTTTAATTGTTAACGGGTAAATCAATTTTATTTACAAGGTGATATCTTCTAAATACTCCTAATGCTTAAGTGAGGTCGCACCAACAAAGATATTGCTCACCACTGTCTTAAAAGATCTAATCTTTTGCATACTTAGAAAATCAGACGCAGGGCAAAACCTAACGGAGCCGATTTTCGATTCTCCCCAACCCCTGAAGGGTAGAGAAAATGAGATAATTTTAAAAAGAATTTCCAAACCCTCCAAAAATCTCTTCCGAAGATCTAAAAGGCTGAATCCTTGCACGCTTATAGTATAAACAACAAGACAGAACCTAAAAGAGACGTATTTTTATTTCCTCTCACGGAGGCGGATGCTCCATGTGGATGGTGAGCAAAGACCAGTTTTTTTTTCATATGTGTGTGTATTATTTAAAGTGTATTCTATTTTGTATATAAAAGTGGTAAAGGTTTTTTTTTCATGTATTTACTATATTCCCACCTCGTAAAAGAAATCTTCAACAAAAATGTCTAACACGTTCCCTCTTCCTCGAAATATTTCAAAATCTGTTGTCTTTTCTAAGTTTGCCTCTTCCCCTCCAGCAAAAATCGAGTAAAATTCTCGTGTGTCTTCGCTCCTCTGAACATGTTCGAAACTATATGACTCATTCCAACTGCCACATTTTCTTCTCTTGAAAATGTGTCGTATCTCCTTGCAAACTTGAAGTATTATATAAGGGACAGAACCTCAGGAAGACGTAGTTTTAATTTCTTCCCTGGAGTGGATAAAATGGGGAAGTCGAAAGGCCTTTCAAAACCCTGCAGAAGCCCTCTGATGATTTAGAAGGCTGAAAATGTGCATACTTAATAGTATCAACCACGGAGAGGAATTTCACTGAGCAAATTTTTGATTAAGACGACCGTTTTCGAGGCTAAACACCATACACTGTTAATCAAAATAAAACTTATTTAAAAATTATAACTTTTTTTTAAAAAGTGTCAGTCCCCCTGTCTTTGAAAAGCGTAAATACTAGTACGATATAACTCTTACAATATTGCAAAACTGATAATATGCAACATTGTCAAAACTATATTATTTGCCTACAATTTAGCCTTCAATTTAGCTCAATTTCGAGTATGATTAAAATTTATGTTCCACTTTTCCATGCGCCACTGTTGTGCAGGGGAGAACATGAAAAAACTTGTTTTATGTCATAATTTATTTCTTTTTAAGTAACACTCTTAGCTAATAAGTATTTCTATTCTTTGAGATCTTTTATCCATTTGTAAAAATAGTCAGTTATAAGCCATTAACTTTCTACGGGCTGTAAAATAATAATCTTAAAGTAAATAAGCGAAAATATTAAGTGCAAAATAACTGATCTTAATTTTTTCTCTTTATTTTTAGGACTTTCTTCTAAAGAGTAAGTAAGTCAATATTGCTCTCATTACCAGAATTTACACAAGAAAAATTGCTTCTTTGAGTGCTATTTTCATAAACAAATTATGAGAGGCTAATGACGCGTAAAGATCGTCGTAACCGGACGATTTCTTAAAAGTAACTAAGCAACTGAGAATATTTTTTAAATGAAAGATTTAATCTTTGGTTATTAATGGAGCTAGTAAAACCTTGAAAATTAAGTAGCATTTGCTCATCCTGCTATTATGTTTGCTTATCGGATTTTTTTAAGCACTTTATTTAATCGCTGGTCTTTAATTTCAGGATCAGCGTTTTAGAAAACTGAGCTGTGCAAAAAATATATAGCTCAGGGAAATATTTTTGTGCTGTGTTAGAATCTAAATATTTAGAATTTAAATAAGGTGAGAGATTTGTCGCTCATTAATAATAAAAGATAAAACTTCAAATCCAACAAAATATTATCTGATATGGGTAACCCAAGTATTTTCCATGCAAACTCTAATTCCTTTCTCGTTCTTACTGCAATAAAATATTATTTTGTGCTTAATTGCACAAAATAACACATGGAAGGGGCATTTATTTTGAAATTACATTGAAAATTTGCAGTTTTAAAATAATATCATACTCATTTTCTTACAGTGCATTTTAAAATGAGCCCAAGTCGACAAAATTCAAACAAAAATGAAAATAATTTATCCCTGTGTAATCGGGGGTGATTTTAATCGTTTTATCACCAAAAAGCACATGTGAAACAGGCTTTATATTAGCACATTTGATAATGTTTTATTTTATTTCAGTTTTATAGACTTTTGAGGGTAGTTTTGCAAAAATGTCAGTTGTTCTTTTAAATTGTAATAATATCTCATCCGATAGTCTTTAAGCTAAACATAGTCTGTGCATACATTATACACACAGACATATGCGCATACAGACATCACGGTTGAAATAGTTGATTCTTGATTCAATTACAGGGTGGTCATAATTAAAGTGGAAGTGTTTAGAGCCCGATAGCGAGAAAACTGTTGGGCCAAACTCAACCAAATTTGCAGTAAATACTATTTAGACCATGTGGTTTTGATTTTAAAAAGAAAAAAGAAGTTCGGATGTTTGCCACCGTGGGCCAAAGCGGCGCAGTAAGGTCCATTTTTGGAGTAAAATAGGCATTGGAAGTACAGTAAGTTTTGTCAATGCTGAGAGGTATCGAACAATGCTGCTGAGCTTGATATTCCACAAATTCAAGAAAGTGGATGTCTTGAATCTACAATATTTATGCAGGATGGAGCACCTCCTCATATTGGATTGTGTGTACAGGAAGTCCTACGACAGCATTTTACCAACAGAATAATTAGTCGAGCGTTTCCTATGAAGTGACCAGGACATTCGCCTGATCTGGCCGCTTGTGACTTTTAGTTGGGGAGTCATGTAAAGCGCTTGGTATGCCATGGGAATATGGATAATTTAGCCACTTTGAAGGACCGAATAACATTGCACGTGAAGCAAATCCATGGAGATCTGTTGCATTCTGCAGTAAAGAATGCTATTCAGAGAATAGACATTTTGGAACATATGCAAGAAAAACATATTGAATCACACATGTGAATGATGCCAATATAAAAATTAATGTCATACGTATACAAATGTAAGATGCAAATGTAAATATAAAACGTACTAAATACGTCTAAAATGTAAATGTGATGTCCTTATGTCAAAATGCATGTAAAATGTTAACTTTCTGTACTTCCTATGCCTATTTTATTCCAAAAATGAACCTTACAGCGCCGCTTTGACCCGCTGTGGCAAAAATCCGAACTATTTTTTTTTAAATCAAAACCCCATGGTCTAAATAGTATTTGCTGCAAATTTGGTTGAGTTTGGCTGAACAGTTTTCTCACTATCGGGTTCTAAACACCTATACTTTAATTATGGCCACCCTGTATTTTAACCGTAATTTTTAAAGGAATTTACTAAAACGAGTAAATTTATTTCAAAATCAAATTCAAACCTATTCCAGTAATTTTTCTATATTTCTGCCAATATTCCCTATTAACCTATGTATACTAGGTAAAGTAAATAATATTGAATTTTATGTTTTTTAGCTATTGTTTTAGTTTCTTCATTTGATAAAATGTATTTCGCTTGTACAAAAGCTATGGATAAGAAACATTATAAACTTTACTTAAGCTAGCAAAAATTATAAAGAGGTTTGATTCGTATCATTAGAACAGTAGAAAAAATTATCATTTAAAAGTTAATTTCATTTGAATCAATCTTTTGGGGATCCATTTTTATCAGCCTTTTGTTATCAATTTAACTCTTTACAGTATTGCTCTTTCTACAAATTTATGAATAATCATTGGTTCATTTTGAGATTAAAAAAAAGCTACAGTATTAAAAAAAATTGCAGTATAAGTTCGCAAAAGCTGTTAAAATTATTTTTTGAAAATCACATTTGAAAGGAATAAATTCCTAAAACACAATTTCTTCACATTTGATTTTTTTTTCTTCACGTACTTTATTTGTATGCATTTTGCTTATTATTGTACATAATGTATGATTGTTATCTTATCAAACTTCGATCAATGAATGCTTTATTGTTAATTAATTTCATTGGACATTGTGTTTATAAGCATACGCATAAGCATACTCTGTAATTGTATACTGTATACTTCGAGAAAAAAAAGGGGTAACTATTTTAAGTAATTATAAATTATATTTACTGCTACGCCTGAACATCGATTTGCACAATGCTGGAATTGCAGAATTTCAGCTATGCAACAGGAATAAACTGCTACAAATACTAAAATAATGTTATAAATCTCCTTTCTATATGCTAAGATTTTACTTTAATACGATTTACAAATAATGAAATGTATGTTTCTTTCATAATTTAATAGAACTCCGTGGAATAAATCATGAGGTATAAAAACACGTTTTTCAGTATCCTAGGGGTGTACAGAAAGTAGAAAAATATTTTAATAAAGCACGAAATTTAAATAAATTAATGATGTTGGTAGATTCAATTTAAAACAGCAGCACATAAATATTATCATTATCCAATATCGATATTATGCAAAATTGATATTGTGTAAAATTGTTGAAGGAAAATGAGGGTGTAGGATTAATTCAAAACATCACTATATAAATCTTATCCTTATCTAAAATTGATGTTTCGAATTGGTGTTTCAAATTCATAACCGAGTTTGAAAATTTATCGCTAAGCGTTACAGACAGACGGAGAAAAAGCCTTTTCTTATATATAAATAAATGACTGTTGGCAAATTATTGGATGTCAAAATACAAAACTATTGCACAAAGGATCTCCTCTCGTAAATGGAACAAACTAGATTCACTAGAATGATGTTAAAATTTGTCTCAGATTATTGTATAAGAAAAGTGAATATATTTCACAATAATTTATACTTTTTAAATTTTATGTATTTTTTTATAAATACATTGGCTGTGTAACATTGGCTGTGTAACATGTAATATCTCGAGAACGGTTCATGCTAGCGTTCTAAAGTTTATGACATTCGTTTTCTAATGAAAAATTACATAAAAAATGGTCAGTTATGTAACATTATTGAAAATTCTGATTTTTCAAAATGTTATTCAAAAATTTATTGGTCTTCCGAATATTCAATGGCGTTTAAAATCAACAGAGTTCCAGTATTCACGTATTGTAATATGTTTAGCAAATTTCGCTCAAAACGTCCCATTCGTTCGTGAGATATCGCATTCGCAGTCTCACGGATACACACACACACACACACACACACACACACACACACACACCAGAAACGTTCTATTTGGTTTTAGGGATAACATGCACTTCCGTCGAAAACTCGATTTCTACATTTTGACCCCATTACAATACTTTTCCTATACATTATACTATGTACATGTATTGTGAAAGTAGAAATTTAAATTTCGAGGAAGAAGCGTAAAACGTTGTTAGAAAGTAAAAAAAGCTAATGTGAGCAGCACATGACTTTCCTTATATAATGCAATGTTTTTACTACATTTACAGTAAAAAAAATTGATTATTTTTATATTAGTTATTTATATTCTTTTCAAGATATTGAATTTTCGTCAATGAGTAGTCAATTTTCCATGTCGTCATCATCAATGCGTCGTCATTGATTTAGCGTCATTTTTATCCATTTGACGACTTTATCGTTAATTTAGCAGCATTTAAAAAAGTCGCCAAGTTGCCGACAATCCACCAAATTCGTCGCCAAAATCTCGCCAAGCGTTATGGACAAAAAAATAAGTTATTCTTACAACAGATAAATGACTATTGGCTTTCAAATACAAACGTATTACTCAAAGTATCTTTTTTCATGAATGGAACGAGCTAGATCCACGAGAATGATGTCACCAAATTTATCGCATGGTATTACATATGAAAAGTGAACATGTTTCTCAATTGGAAATATTTATTTTTATTTTATGACTTTTTGATAATTTTTTTAAAAATTGTGCAATATCTCGAGAACGGTTCAAATTAGAGTTCTAAAATTTACATCAATCGCTTTCTAATGAAAAATTACATAAGAAATGTCTATTTGCGTAACGTTATTGGAGGTTTTGATTTTTTGACGATTTTTTCAAAATTTCACTCAAAAATTTAGGAGGGTTCTGGACATTCGATTGCGTATAAAAAGGATAGACTTCCAGTGTTTATAGATTGTGATTTTTGTACCAAATTTCGTTCGAATAGGTTCATTCGTTCATCTGTTATCGTCTCCACAGTCTCACTGACACACACACACACTTTCACACACACACTCACACACACACACACACACACACACACACACACAGACATCACTTCAAAAATGTTTTATTCGTGGTCAGGGATGCTTGAAACGTGCTCTACCGTCGAAAACTCGAATTCGAATTTTCAACCCCGTCACAATACTTTCCTTATACATTATTGTATATAAGGAAAGTTATATGCTTAAATAAGATACTAAACAAAAAAAACGCATCCACACTTGGAGCAAATTACCAACTTTTTCAATTTTAAGTTCACTGGGAGTACCTGCGTCAAAAAATAAAGCTTCCTTTTTTTTCCTAGTTTCGTAAAAAATAATGAACAAAGAATCTGAAACAATTTTAAGAGATACATCATTCCAACACAAATAAAGGACAAAAAACACAGACGCTCCAGGTTGATTAGAAAACAAGTTAGGTGGAGTGATAAATGCCATCCAGACAAAGCGAAAGATGCTATTTTTCAAATTTGCAGCCACTGAGAAGGAAAGCAATAAAAAGCATGGAGTATTTCTTTACCTTTTTTTATGAAACCATATATAAAAAATCTGCTTAAGAGTGACTAATTCCTGGTGTAAATTGCAGAAATAAATAAAATAAACAGACTAAATCATACTAATTACTAATAAATGACAAATCTCACAGATCCAATAGTCATTTTATTTGAAAATCATTATACAGACGTAAAAACAATAGGCAAAGCGCTTTCGAACATCTTACATGTTCACACTCAGTGGCAATACAATTAGAAACGATGCCACCGTGCTTAAATTGAATTCAATACTGTCAAGTAAAATTTGCATATCATGAAATTGTCAGTTACACAAAAAGGTGGATTAAGAGTCAGATTATAATATGATATATAATTTTTATATTAAAGCTCAAAAGCAAATACTTCAAAAAGATTTAAAGATATAGGATTCTTTAAAACACAATAATTATAATTCAATGTAGCTATGCAAAGGCTTAACATGCAGGGAAACGAGAACGAGTCGCCAAGCATAACTTATCCTTTCCGTTCATCCTTTCCGTTTAATTTCATCCTTTCCGTTTGGATAAACCACGGAGCTGGAGAGTAGAAGTCCTAGAAAAAAGTTCCGTTTATCATTAATATCTCGACAACCCCAGGTCTTAAACTCGAAACTTGGACTAAATTTATGGGGGGGTATTTCAAGGCTATCCACAAAATTTCATTAAATTCGATTCCGCCGTTTTTCCATAATGATGAGACAAACAAAAATTTCGTTTTTTACTAATATCTCGAGAACCACTGGTCGTAGAAACTCAAAATATGGATTAAATTTTAAGTGGGGCTATTTCTAGGCTACCCACAAAATTTCATCAAATTCGGTTCAGCAGTTCTCCTGTGATGATGGGACAGACAGACAGACAGACAGATTTTCAATTTTATTTATATAGATAAACTCATAAGAATAGCTTGTATCTTGACCGAGTTTAAAAATTAAATCAATTTCATTATTTAAAGAAATAATAGTCGAACTAACAATAAAAGCGCGATTGAAAAATGCGATAAAGGAAGCCTTTTTAGAAGAAATAAGGTGAAAAAAATTAGCCGGAATGCACGTGTTGGTAAACGTAAATTTACGAAATACAGAAGACTGAATATTAGAAAAGTTATGGGAAACAATAACGTTTAAAACAGGTAAAGAACAATTGGATTCATGCTCAACGGTAATCTTTAAACCTTTTTGAAGTATTTGCTTTTGAACTTTGTATAAATTATAATCTGACTCATAATCCACCTTTTGTGTAACTGACAATTTCATGATATGCAAATTTTGTTGTTGTTGCTGTTACTTATGACCTCTTGTTCGGAGGAACGGAAACAGGACCAGTGACACAGGAAGAAAGAACGACACACAAGACGAGAGAACAAAGTTTATTCCAAGAAAGCATCACTGACGATGGTCGGAGAGGGTGCAGCTCCACTTTGACGAGGACCCAGAAGGCGAAAATCTGACTTCATCCTCTAGAAACATCCATGTCTTATTCGGGATTCGAACCCGAACCCCACATGACAGCAGTCGAAGACGCTACCCAGTTCACCACCGTGGCGGCATGCAAATTTTACTTGACAGTATTGAATTGTATTTAAGCACGGTGGCAACGTTTCTAATTGCATTGCCACTATGGATGAACATGTAAGATGTTCGAAAGCGCTTTGGCCAAGTGGTATTTCTGTCGGCGATTTCCCCAAACTCTGGCAGAATTTGACATTCGGACGTTGTTCTTCAAGCACCCTTTTCCTTTTCGACGAACGCGAACGACTACAGTTCATTGACGCGCATTGTCTGGAAAAACACTTGTTTCTTCCTTTTCACATCTCGCGTCACATGTGCCTCTACGCCACGGCAAAATAGTCCCCCTCTCCTCCAATCAGGGTTGGAGATATCAACACAGTCTCCGAAATTTTTTATCCTACCTTGCATATATATATATATATATATATATATATATACAAGTATATATATATATATATATATATATATATATATATATATATATATACAAGTATATATATATATATATATATATATATATATATATATATACAAGTATATATATATATATATATATATATATATATATATATATATTTGCTCGATGGCACTTACTATAGGGGAAGGTTATATTTACTCGCTCGTATCCTATGTTTCTGATGCTTGTGACAAATACCCTACTTAAAAACACAATTATTATTATTATTTATTTATTATTTTAACTTCATTTCTCATACGTAATATTGAGAAAGTATTATTTTCTCTAAAATTTTCAATTTCGAGATTTTGCTGCCAGTATATGTTTTAAGATTTCCTGAACTCGTTTTGACAATTTTTGGAGTCATGTCTGCCTGTAGTCGATTTCTCGTGTACACTGTAGCTGCTGCAAATATTATCGGATTTTTACAAAGCTTTATACTCGGCTTTGTTATCGAACAATCAATCTAGAACAAGATAGAAGTTTTTTTAACATGGCAGCATATAACAAAATTTGACATAATCATAAAAATATAATCAAAAGCTGTGATACAATTTTTTTGTTTCTAACTTCATTAGCCCCCCCCCCCCCAGGGGCAAATTACCCGATCAGCGAGGGAGGGGGTACTTTATCAAGTATGGTATCAACAAAAAAAATTTTTCAAGCCCTTTAAAGTGAAAGGTAATACTCTATAATTGTAATCATTTGGATCTATTATACCGATTTTTCAAAAAAAAAATTGTAAAATTTTAAAAAACAAAATCTACAAAAAATGAAATCTAGTATGAGAAAATCGAGTTGAGCCGTACTCCAGAGAATTTCCTTACAGATTTAAAATGGCTAATATCGGTGAATATCAAAGTTCTGTAAATAGTACCGTCTGCTTATATATAAAAATCATTACATTTAAAATGACTATTTCTTTGTTTAAAGAAATATAAGAGTGGGGTAAGAAATAATTGTTAAGCTTGTAATCAGAATCTACAAGTAAAAATACTTCATTAGAGACAACATATATAGTTATTTAAAAGTATTTGATGCTTTTAATCAACCGTTTATACTGTTACTTTTTTTTCATTTTCAGATTATTTTACATCAGTATCGGAGATCTTTTTTTATATATATTGTAACCTGAAATTCAGTAGAGATTAATGCTCATTGAATATATAAATTAAGATTGAAATAAAATGTATAAATTATAAAAATATTTAAAGATGTAAATAGTCTTTCGATATGTAAATAATGTTTTGAAGATGCAAATAGTTTTTGAGAAAGCAACGAATTCTGGAAATAATAAGTACATTTTACACAAATAAATTGGATCAGAACAAAAAAGTGTAGCATAAATACGATAAGTATACATACGTTTCAGAATTCATTGGATTTATTTCTTCAGCGTAACAGGCCTAGACCAAAACTCCCAAACGAGCACAAACTAAGCCGGTCATACAGAAAATAGCTAAAAGACAGAAATCAATATATTATCACCACTTGGTGTAAAGAAAGGGAATTAACACATAACATAAAATCAAAGAAATATGAAGGTGAAATATAAATAAGAAAAAACAAATAAAATGCTAAGTATATGAACTCAACGTATGAAGCAGAAAAGAGCTAAACAAAGACTAAAAACTAATCGGGGTCATACCAAACCTCTGAGACATAAAGTGTCATTGATAAATCATTAGCCAGATTACTGGAGTTTTCAGAAATATAAAAGCTTTAAAAAAATTCAAATTGAAAACAAAAAACCACCTTTGAATAATGAAGGCAGAAAAATAACCAAACAGATGACTAGTAATCCAATAATGATTACCTAGTATACATTTATTGATTTCTTGATTTTTGACACAATGCACTTTACACTGTGGTCCAATTTATTATTGATTGTTCATGCATCTCGTTCTTTACTTACTTTTTGCAATCATTATCCATCTCTCACGTTTACCTCATATACAATGAACAAAAATGATGTAATCTCATTTCAATGTATATTATATATTAATAAATAATAGAAGTGAGAAAAATAAACTTCAGTTTGCAGGAAAATGCATATTCTGGCTACGTTAGATTTTTGCTCTACTTAGACAAAGACTTTAAATTGATTTTTCCTTTAACAATTACTGTGTTTCGTTATGAAAAAACTGTCAAAATTAATGTGCTGTTAAAAATAAACAAGCAGCAATATAAAAACTGTTAAAGCATCAAAATAAATTCCGTGTAATAATGGATAAAATATTAGTGGGGGCTTTTGTTTTATTCACGCAAAGACAATTTATCGCCACAACAAACTACTTATTTTGTTTTTATATTACAGCTTATCTTTGTAACTACATATTTTACTTCCTTTTCTACTGCGAAAAAAATTATTTTTACCACCAATAATTTTTTTACTGCAGACTTTTGAAGAAAAATTTTTTACAAAGAAAATAATAAAAATCAATATTAAAACTTTCGGATGTAAAACCGGTTGCAACAATATTGAAAATATGTAGATAGAGACCGGGGCTACTTGGCGCAAATTTCAGAATTTATATCTTTATGCTATTCACATACCAGGTAGAAAACAAATAATGTCACATAATCATAGAATAAAACTTTCTAAATGGTGTTGAAGACCCAGACCGTTCGACTCATCCGAAGGCATAGAGCATCCATTTGGATAGCCGTTTCTAATGGTATTGTTGTTGAGACCCTGGCCGTCCGACCTACCAGACAGGTGTAAGGTAACTGTTTGGACGGTAGGGAAGTGCCGCCCAATTTAGACCGGAACCCAGGGGGGAGGCATCCACAGGGACCGTACCATCCTTCCCTTACCACCAACCTCTCGGAAGGACTTACAGACCCAGATGTTTAACGTGATCGTACTCCGCGTGAACACGGAGACAGTTTTGTCAGTGGCGGGAATCAAATCCGAGCCTACCGAGTGCAATTCCCGCGCGCTAACCACTGGGCTACCGCGTCCCGTTTCTAAATGGTGTAAAAACCCAGACCACACGACTGACCCGAAGGCTTGCAATACCTATTTGTGTGGCCGGGTTTTTTTTTCTAAATGGTGTGTAAATTTTATGTTAAAGTATATTTTGGTTAAAAAAGTAGTCGATCGTTTTAAGATAGAATTTTTTCACGCACCAACCTGTCCCGATAATGGGGTTAGTGGAAGCATGCCTAGGGGCAGAAACTTTTAGATTTTTAATGGTACACGTTTATTTTCTAGTAATTATATTAGATCTTATAAAGCGCAATGCATTTATTTTCAGTGTTACTTTTCTTATTTACCTACAAAAGTCATAACAATTTTGAAAAGTAAGCCTAATTATAAAATAAAAAATAAATAATGAAATAATTTCACGGTTTCTACAATAAAACAAAATTAAATACTCAGAGAAAAGCTAAAATATGCAGCGTTATTCACTGTTAATTTCACATATACTTTTCCAGATACTATCCTCCTTCCTTTGCCGCGTCTACTAAAACTTCTAAACATACAATTTTAATCTGCTATCAATTACCTATGTAGTATATGTGTTACCGGCAAAGTATGAAAAGGAGCCATTGTATAGAATGCCTAGGCATTGTATGGAATGCGTGGCGTTTTCAAAGTATGAAATGTCTGTTTTATTTTATTATTTTACATACTTTCCCTAAGCATTGTATAGCATGACAAATACTATTTCGGCATGACAAATAATATTAGTGTGAAAAAGGCTTTTATTGAAAAGATGCATGTGAAAATGTAAGAAGTACAATATGTAAAATACGGGATTTTTCTACAGAAAGAAAAAAAAGGCCTCTGCTGAACTACTTGTTGCTACAAGATAAACTGTAATGGGAACAAATGTCGTATAGTCCCTTGTCCCTTTTTCATTTTTGGTGATTTTAGGTGAGATTCTGGCAAACCTATGATTTGGAGAACATCCCATTCTGGCAATTCTCTCCGCGTCTTTTGTCGCCAATGTAAATATCCCAACATTCTATTCTACCTTGTAGCAGTCTACCTTGTAGCCAATGAAAATGAATTAAAAGGAAAATGATCTGGCAAGGAATGAATTTTTAAAATGAAAAAACCGAATAATGATAAGAAATTATTGAAGTCAGTAATGAAGTTAATTTTCTTAAAAAGGAAAATTGCATAAATTTCAAAGAAATTAAGAGCTGTGGTACAAAAAATTTTTTGGTCGGAAATTATATAATATATGATAATATAAATTATAAATTAAGTCAAAATGTTTTACATGAGATAAGAGTATTGAGCAAAAATAATGTATGCAAATTATGGGCAAAAAATGAAAGGTAGAATCAAATAATATTACCTATTTGGGCAGATGAAAAGGTCGGTTGAAACGATGCAGGTTGAAGCATCGTTGTAAAAGGCCAGTCCAGACTTGAATATGATTACAAAGGCATGCAGGATACAGCTTGAATTTTCATAGAGTCTTGATGCTTAAAAATTGTAAGACATAATTAAGTAAAATGAAAAAATAGAAATGAGCTGAAAATGAGAATATTAGAGATTAATCATTAATGGAAAAAATTTTATATCAAAAAAGTAAGTAAAGGCATAAATAATCGAAAATTTTAAATCAATTTGAATTTAAAATGTTAAACTATGAACAGTTAAAGTAGCTAAATCTCCCGTTGCAATAAAGCAAACGAGGACACAATATCTCGTGCAGGAATGTTGAAATGTGAAAATGCATTAAAAATTGCTTAGGTAATCATAAGTTCTCCAGCCCCAAGTGCCTAGTGGAAGGAAACCTCATTCGATACAACGATGACAAGGAAGAGTCTAGTATTCGAAGTGTGGCCGCAATATGGGGCGAGATAACACAATGCCAGTGATAAGCATATAAGCTTTAGAACTCGGTTTCATTTAAGAATTATCACCAGTCTAGTATATTGTAGTACCTTGTATATTTGTAATTTATTTTGAGCGGGTGCAATTAAAATTCCTATATATGTCGTCCGTTGCTTTAAACAGCAAGCTGCTGTAATTTCTAAGAAGTCCCCAATAAACAATGATTCAAAACGATGTCGCCCTGTAGACCGAAAGGTCGAAATATCAAGTACTCTAAGTTTCAGTTAAGTCACTTTTGACAGATTAAGTACTGTCCTCTCTAAAGGCATCTAAAGAGGATAAAGAGCCATTTGGTCTTTACAAAGTTTGCGTACGCGTAAGATTCAACAAGTGATTATGTGGTGATTCTTCTAATGTCACCCGACTGAAAAAATACAACACTGTGCCAACCTGCTCCTGTGGCCAACACTCCCCTGCTTCAACTACTAGAATAGAGGGAATGTATGATAATTTATATTCCATATTAACGTCAATACAATGTACAACACTGATGTATACATTTCACCTAAAATCTGAAATAACGAAGTCACATATTAATGCAATTAAAATCATTAAAATTTCCAAAATTTTTTAATTTTGAATAGACATCAATGCATACGATAATTTACCTTCCGATCCGATATGAGGTGAGATCCAAAAAAATCTGATGTGGGCAGCACATGACTTTCCTTATATAATGCAATAAATTTACTACTTCTACAGCAAAAAAAATAAATTATTCTCATAGTAGATACTTATATTCTTTCCAAGATACTGAATTTTCGTCAATTAGTCGTCATTTTCATTGATTTAGCGTCATTTTTAACCTTTTGGCGAGATTTTGGTTAATTTGGCAACATTTTAAAAAGTCGCAAAGTTGGCGACATTCCGCCAAATTCGTCGCCAAAATCTCGCCAAGAGTTATGGATGGAGAAATAAGTTATTCTTATAGAAGATAAATGACTATTGGCATTCAAATACAAAATATTACTCAAAGTATCTTTTCTCATGAATGGAACGAGCTAGATCCACGAGAATGATGTCACCCAATTTATCACATGATATTACATATAAAAAATGAACATGTTTCTCAACAGTTAATATATTTTTTTGTATTTATGAGATTTTTTGATAAATTTATTTGAAAAAAGTGCCATATCTCGAGAACAGCTCATGCTAGCGTTCTAAAGTTTATGTCAATCGTTTTCTAAGGAAAAATTACATAAGAAATGTCTATTTGCGTAACTTTATTGAAGGTTTTGATTTATTGATGATTTTTTTCAAAATTTCGTTCGAAAATTTAGGGGGTTCTGAACATTTGATTGCGTCTAAAAACACTAGGCTTCCAGTATTCACGGATTGTGATTTTTTTTCAAATTTCATTCAAATCGCTCCATTCACTCGTGAGATATCGTCTCCACAGACTCCCTGACACACACACACACACACACACACATCACCTCAAAAATGTTTGATTCGTGATCAGGGATGCTTGAAACGTGCTCTCCCGTCGAAAACTCGAATTCGAATTTTCGACCCCGTCACAATACTTTCCTTATACATTATGTATATAAGGAAATTAAAAATGGGATAATAAATCATATTAAGGTTTTACACAATTTTCAAAATAATTGAAAACTTTTACAGCTCTTTTAAATTTTAAAGGAATACGCTGTGTTATAAATATCATTAATGTCATAACTATCAAAATATCATTGATTATTTCTTTAAACAGCTGAATTTTCTTTTAGTCAACCCCCTTAAGTAAATCAGATTAGTTGAATATGTTTTGCATACATGCTTCATGTTTGTGAGCAATTTGGAGATCTAACTACCTGTAAAAAGCCTGGTGTTTTCACTGTTTATGAACAACCTGGTATATCAATAACTTGTGAACAATCTCGTATTCAGGAAATCTCTTTACTGAAATGAAAATTTTCAGACATATCTCCAATTAATTTCATTCAGAGCTGATATCTATATAAATAAAAATGAAAATCTGTCTGTCTGTCTGTCTGTCTGTCTGTTTGTCACACCATCACGGGAGAACGGCTGAACCGAGTTTGATGAAATTTTGTGGGTAGCCCAGAAATAGCCCCACTTAAAATTATATCCGTGTTTTGAGTTTCTACGACCAGTGGTTCTCGAGATATTAGTGAAAAACGAAATTTTCGTTTGTCTCATCTTCACGGAAAAACGGCTGAACCGAATTTAATGAAATTTGGTGAATAGCCTTGAAATATCCCCCCATAAATTTTGTCCAAGTTTCGAGTTTCTAAGACCTGGGGTTGTCGAGATATTAATGAAAAACGGAACTTTTTCCTAGGAGTTCTACTCCCTAACTCCGTGGTTTATCCAAACGAAAAGCTTGAAAATCGTTTGAAAGTGAATTAAAATTTAATCTCTGAGTTTGATGGGAGATTTTTTGCGTTAATTAGTCACTTTCTGAAAACATGAATTGTTTGAAACATGATTTAAAGGGGAAATCTATCTCCATGGTTCATGGTTTATTTAAAACAAGCTTTTACGGAACAATGAGAAGTATAGAGAAATCAAAATCGTTATTTAATTTCGCAGTTTATGTTATAAGACATGACATATTTAACAGTTATAAGATTCTATCTTATATCATGTTACTCAGAAACGCAATTAAATTAAATCTGTCTGTTAATTTTAATAATTATTTTTTCGATTTGAATAATAAATAAATGGATATAAAAATATATTTTAGAAAAGAACGATTTGATTTTTCTTATAGCATTTTGGATAATATCAATTACGGTCTTCAGGTTTAAAAATTATTATTATTTATATTTTCGGGGATTATTGATTCAAGGATTATTGATATTTTCAAGTTATTATGCAATTATTTTATTATGACAAAAATTGTTTAAACTCATATATTGTATGTTGTACGAATCTTCTACAAATACACGTGTATATCTTTTAATCTACGAGAATATAAGTAGTACAGGTGTATTGACATATGTTTTGATATATATTGGCATATATTGGAATCAATTACGACCTTCTGGTATAAAGAGTACGGATATTATTGATGTTTTCAATTTATTACGTCATCTCTTTTATTTTGGCAAATATTTTTGAGACGCATATTGTAATACGGGTAATCTTCTACTAACACATTGGCATATTTTCTGATCTGCGACAATATAATTAGTACGGGGTTGCATATATTCATTCAATTCCTATTTTTTCTTCTGTAAATTTGCTTACAAAAGGGGGCAGGATGTTTTATTCTTCAGATCTGATCGTGAAGATAATTTTGCATAGTGTGAACATATATTCTTAAACTTCTCTTTAGGAGCAATAAATTTAATATTTTAACAGAATTCGCACATGATTGCGAAATTTAAGTTTCTTTAAATTATACACTCCGTACGAATAACGGGTGTGCTGTTAGTGGTTAATAAATTTTAACATTTTAGGAGGATATATCATGTTGCTCGGCATCGCAATTAAATTAAATGTGTTTGTTAATGTTTTTATTATTTTTTTTCGATTTAAATAATAAATAAATGGATAAATGGATATAAAAGTATATCTTATGAATGGACGGTTTGATTTTTCTTTTAATTATATTAATTGCTGACTACGTACATCAATTTCATTTATTTTGGCAAAGAGTTTTCAAGCTTATATCGTATTTAGCTACTAAACTCATATATTGTGTTTAGCCAATAAATTCATATAGCCGATTGTTGAAACAGAAAAAGAGTAGAGCGGGTATATCTTCTAATACAATTGTAGTGTTTTCATTTAGTATATTGAAACGGGATAAGAATGTTTCATTCAGATCTGCAAATTCAAAGCTACGAATTTGGAGGGATATCGCTAATTTGACAACTTTTCTTAAACTTTGCCAAATTGACGGAAATGTCGCCAAAATGATATAATCGACACACAAACAGCTGCCATAAACCTTCGGGTTGGTCGTGTGGCTTGGGTCTTCTACATATCAATGAAATTTTTTTTTGTTTTGTTAGAAGAGAGTACTGAAATGATGTTTGGTTAGCATTTATCTGTCAGACCAACCATCCTACTTAGTAATACATTTAGCGAATTTTTAAAATGTCACCAAATTGATAAAAATGTTTTCAAATCTATAAAAATATCTTGAAATTGATAAAATTGCGCTACATAAATGATATTAATTGTTTTTTGTTAGGGGATAGTATTGTGATGATATTTCGTCAATTTGTCGCAAAGTGGAACTGTCAGTTCTACAGTCCCACTTGGCGATAAATTTGGCGATTTTTTAAAATGTCGCTAATTTGACGAAAATGTCGCCAAAAGTTCCATAGAAATATAATTATTTAGACGATATTTTTTCTACCAATTTATTTGAAGCAAATGATACGTCGCTTAGCAACGGATTTAAATCCAATGTGTTTATGCGGCAGACGATTTTTATTAAATCCTTTCCGATTTGAATAATGAAGATATGTATATAAAATAAATTTCATTGCCATTTCATTTTGGACAGGATAATATCAATTATACTCTTCAGGTTTAAACATTATTATTATTGATATTTTCCGGAATTATTGATTCAGGGATTATTGATATTTTTAAGTTATTACGCCATTGTTTTATTGCGGCAAATATTTCTGACACACGCATATTGTACGTTGTACGAGTAATCTTCTAGGAATGCACGGGTATATCTTCTAAGCTACGAGAATATAAGTAGTACAGGTATATTGGCATATATTTTGACATATATTGGCATATATATTGGAATCAAGTACAGTCTCCTGGTATGAAGATTAAGGGGATTAATTATATATTCAATTTATTACGTCGTCTGTTGTATTTTACCAAAAAACATTTGTGACTCATATTGCAAAACGGGTAATCTTCTACTAATAATCGGACATTATAAGTAGTACGTGTATATCTTCCCATATAATTTTAGCACTTTAATTTTGACATATTTTGGAATAAATGACTGTCTTCAGATTTAAAGATTACGGGTTTATTGGTATTTTCAATTTATACATGTAATCTACTAATACAGGTTATATTTTCTAATATTCGCGTATATAATTAGTACGGATCCCATACAATTTTAACGCTTTTATTTTGCATATATTGATTCAATTCCATATTTTTTTTTATATTTGCTTACATAAGGGGTCCAAGATGTTTTATTCTTCAGATATGTCCATGAAGATAATTTTATATAGCGAGAACAGAGATTCTTAAACTTCATTTTAGGAGCATTATATTAAAAATTTTAACAGAATATTTTGATTAAACATGTCATTTATTTAGTCTATATAAATAAAAATGAAAATCTGTCTGTCTGTCTGTCTGTCTGTCTGTCTGTCTGTCTGTCTGTCTGTTTGTCACACCATCACGGGAGAACGGCTGAACCGAATTTGATGAAATTTTGTGGGTAGCCCAGAAATAGCCCCACTTAAAATTATATCCGTGTTTTGAGTTTCTACGACCAGTGGTTCTCGAGATATTAGTAAAAAACGAAATTTTCGTTTGTCTCATCATCACGGAAAAACGGCTGAACCGAATTTAATGAAATTTGGTGAATAGCCTTGAAATATCCCCCCATAAATTTTGTCCAAGTTTCGAGTTTCTAAGACCTGGGGTTGTCGAGATATTAATGAAAAACGGAACTTTTTCCTAGGAGTTCTACTCCCTAACTCCGTGGTTTATCCAAACGAAAAGCTTGAAAATCGTTTGAAAGTGAATTAAAATTTAATCTCTGAGTTTGATGGGAGATTTTTTGCGTTAATTAGTCACTTTCTGAAAACATGAATTGTTTGAAACATGATTTAAAGGGGAAATCTATCTCCATGGTTCATGGTTTATTTAAAACACGCTTTCACGGAACAATGAGAAGTATAGAGAAATCAAAATCGTTATTTAATTTCGCAGTTTATGTTATAAGACATGACATATTTAACATGTTATAAGGTTCTATCTTATATCATGTTACTCAGAAACGCAATTAAATTAAATCTGTCTGTTAACTTTAATAATTATTTTTTCGATTTGAATAATAAATAAATGGATATAAAAATATATTTTAGAAAAGTACGATTTGATTTTTCTTATAGCATTTTTGACTGGATAATATCAATTACGGTCTTCAGGTTTAAAAATTATTATTATTTATATTTTCGGGGATTATTGATTCAAGGATTATTGATATTTTCAAGTTATTATGCAATTATTTTATTATGACAAAAATTGTTTAGACTCATATATTGTATGTTGTACGAATCTTCTACAAATACACGTGTATATCTTTTAATCTACGAGAATATAAGTAGTACAGGTATATTGACATATGTTTTGATATATATTGGCATATATTGGAATCAATTACGACCTTCTGGTATAAAGAGTACGGATATTATTGATGTTTTCAATTTATTACGTCATCTCTTTTATTTTGGCAAATATTTTTGAGACGCATATTGTAATACGGGTAATCTTCTACTAACACATTGGCATATTTTCTGATCTGCGACAATATAATTAGTGCGGGGTTGCATATATTCATTCAATTCCTATTTTTTCTTCTGTAAATTTGCTTACAAAAGGGGGCAGGATGTTTTATTCTTCAGATCTGATCGTGAAGATAATTTTGCATAGTGAGAACATATATTCTTAAACTTCTCTTTAGGAGCAATAAATTTAATATTTTAACAGAATTTGCACATAATTGCGAACTTTAAGTTTCTTTAAATTATACACTCCGTACGAATAACGGGTGTGCTGTTAGTGGCTAATAAATTTTAACATTTTAGGAGGATATATCATGTTGCTCGGCATCGCAATTAAATTAAATGTGTTTGTTAATGTTTTTATTATTTTTTTTCGATTTAAATAATAAATAAATGGATAAATGGATATAAAAGTATATCTTATGAATGGACGGTTTGATTTTTCTTTTAATTATATTAATTGCTGACTGCGTACATCAATTTCATTTATTTTGGCAAAGAATTTTCAAGCTTATATCGTATTTAGCTACTAAACTCATATATTGTGTTTAGCCAATAAATTCATATAGCCGATTGTTGAAACCGAAAAAGAGTAGAGCGGGTATATCTATTAATACAGTTGTTGTGTTTTCATTTAGTATATTGAAACGGGATAAGAATGTTTCATTCAGATCTGCAAATTCAAAGCTACGAATTTGGAGGGATATCGCTAATTTGACAACTTTTCTTAAACTTTGCCAAATTGACGGAAATGTCGCCAAATTGATATAAACGACACACAAACAGCTGCCATAAACCTTCGGGTTGGTCGTGTGGCTTGGGTCTTCTACATATCAATGAAATTTTTTTTTGCTTTGTTAGAAGAGAGTACTGAAATGATGTTTGGTTAGCATTTATCTGTCAGACCAACCATCCTACTTAGTAATTCATTTAGCGAATTTTTAAAATGTCACCAAATTGATAAAAATGTTTTCAAATCTATAAAAATATCTTGAAATTGATAAAATTGCGCTACATAAATGATATTAATTGTTTTTTGTTAGGGGATAGTATTGTGATGATATTTCGTCAATTTGTCGCAAAGTGGAACTGTCAGTTCTACAGTCCCACTTGGCGATAAATTTGGCGATTTTTTAAAATGTCGCTAATTTGACGAAACTGTCGCCAAATGCTCCATAGAAATATAACTATTTAGACGATATTTTTTCTACCAATTTATTTGAAGCAAATGATATCATGTCGCTTAGCAACGGATTTAAATCCAATGTGTTTATGCGGCAGACGATTTTTATTAAATCCTTTCCGATTTGAATAATGAAGATATGTATATAAAATAAATTTCATTGCCATTTCATTTTGGACTGGATAAAATCAATTATACTCTTCAGGTTTAAACATTATTATTATTGATATTTTCCGGAATTATTGATTCAGGGATTATTGATATTTTTAAGTTTCTACGCCATTGTTTCATTGCGGCAAAAATTGCTGACACACGCATATTGTACGTTGTACGAGTAATCTTCTAGGAATGCACGGGTATATCTTCTAACCTACGAGAATATAAGTAGTACAGGTATATTGGCATATATTTTGACATATATTGGCATATATATTGGAATCAAGTACAGTCTTCTGGTATGAAGATTAAGGGGATTAATTATATATTCAATTTATTACGTCGTCTGTTGTATTTTACCAAAAAACATTTGTGACTCATATTGCAAAACGGGTAATCTTTTACTAATAATCGGACATTATAAGTAGTACGTGTATATCTTCCCATATAATTTTAGAACTTTAATTTTGACATATATTGGAATAAATGACTGTCTTCAGATTTAAAGATTACGGGTTTATTGGTATTTTCAATTTATACATGTAATCTACTAATACAGGTTATATTTTCTAATATTCGCGTATATAATTAGTACGGGTCCCATACAATTTTAACGCTTTTATTTTGCATATATTGATTCAATTCCATATTTTTTTTTATATTTGCTTACATAAGGGGTCCAAGATGTTTTATTCTTCAGATATGTCCATGAAGATAATTTTATATAGCGAGAACAGAGATTCTTAAACTTCTTTTTAGGAGCATTATATTAAATATTTTAACAGAATATTTTGATTAAACATGTCATTTAGTATACTATAAGAATTTGGGCATGATTATGAATTTCAAGTTTCTTTATATTATATACTCCGTACGAAGAACGGGTATGCTGCTAGTATACTATAAGAATTTGGGCATGATTATGAATTTCAAGTTTCTTTATATTATATACTCCGTACGAAGAACGGGTATGCTGCTAGTATACTATAAGAATTTGGGCATGATTATGAATTTCAAGTTTCTTTATATTATATACTCCGTACGAAGAACGGGTATGCTGCTAGTCTATATAAATAAAAATGAAAATCTGGCTGTCTGTCTGTCTGTCTGTCTGTCTGTCTGTCTGTTTGTCCCATCATCACGGGAGAACGGCTGAACCGAATTTGATGAAATTTTGTGGGTAGCCTAGAAATAGCCCCACTTAAAATTATATCCGTGTTTTGAGTTTTTACGACCAGTGGTTCTCGAGATATTAGTAAAAAACGAAATTTTCGTTTGTCTCATCATCACGGGAAAACGGCTGAACCGAATTTAATGAAATTTGGTGAATAGCCTTGAAATAGCCCCCCATAAATTTTGCCCAAGTTTCGAGTTTCTAAGATCAGGGGTTGTCGAGATATTAATGAAAAACGGAACTCCTAAAAGCTTAAAAATCGTTTGAAAGTGAATTAAAATTTAATCTCTGAGTTTGATGGGAGATTTTTTGCGCTAATTAGTCACTTTCTGAAAACATGAACTGTTTGAAACATGATTTAAAGGGGAAATCTATCTCCATGTTTTATTTAAAACAAGATTTTACGGAACAATGAGAAGTATAAAGAAATCAAAATGGTTATTTAATTTCGCAGTTTATGATATAAGACATGACATATTTAACATGATATAAGATTCTATCTTATAGCATGTTACTCAGAAACGCAATTAAATTAAATCTGTCTGTTAATTTTAATAATTATTTTTTGGATTTGAATAATAAATAAATGGATATAAAAATATATTTTAGAAAAGAACGATTTGATTTTTCTTATAGCATTTTTGACTGGATAATATCAATTACGGTCTTCAGGTTTAGAAATTATTATTATTGATATTTTCGGGGATTATTGATTCAGGGATTATTGATATTTTCAAGTTATTATGCAATTATTTTATTATGACAAAAATTTTTTAAACTCACATATTGTATGTTGTACGAATATTCTTCTACAAACACACGTGTATATCGTTTAATCTACGAGAATTTAAGTAATACAGGTATATTGACATATGTTTTGATATATATTGGCATATATTGGAATCAATTACGACCTTCTGGTATAAAGAGTACGGATATTATTGATATTTTCAATGTATTACGTCATCTCTTTTATTTTGGCAAATATTTTTTAGACTTATATTGTAATACGGGTAATCTTCTACTAACACATTGGCATATTTTCTAACCTGCGACAATATGATTAGTACTGGGTTGCATATATTGATTCAATTCCTTTTTTTTCTTCTGAAAATTTGCTTACAAAATGGGCCAGGATGTTTTGATCTGCCCGTGAATATAATTTTGCATAGTGAGAACATATATTCTTAAACTTCTCTTTAGGAGCAATAAATTTAATATTTTAACAGAATTTGGACATGATTGCGAACTATAAGTTTCTTTATATTATATACTCCGTACGACGAACTGGTGTGCTGTTAGTGGTTAATAAATTATAACATTTTATGAGGACAAATCATGTTGTTCGGCATCGCAATTAAATTAAATGAGTTTGTTAATGTTTTTATTTTTTTTTTTCGATTTGAATAATAAATAAATGGATAAATGGATATAAAAGTATATCTTATGTATGAACGGTTTGATTTTTCTTTTAATTATATTAATTGCTGACTGCGTACATCAATTTCATTTATTTTGGCAAAGAGTTTTCAAGCTTATATCGTATTTAGCTACTAAACTCATATATTGTGTTTAGCCAATAAATTCAATTAGCCGATTGTTGAAACAGAAAAAGAGTAGAGCGGGTATATCTTCTAATACAATTGTAGTGTTTTCATTTAGTATATTGAAACGGGATAAGGATGTTTCATTCAGATCTGCAAATTCAGAGCAACGAATTTGGCAGGATATCGCTAATTTGACAACTTTTCTTAAATTTTGCCAATTTGACGGAAATCTCGCCAAATTGATAAAAACGACGCATATCAATGAAATTTATTTTGTTTTGTTAGAAGAGAGTACTGAAATGATGTTTGGTTAGCATTTATCTGTCAGACCAACCATCCAACTTAGTAATATATTTAGCGAATTTTTAAAAGGTCACTAAATTGATAAAAATATTTTCAAATCTATAAAAATATCTTGAAATTGATAAAAATGAGCTAAATAAATGAAATTAATTGTGTTTTGTTAGGGGATAGTTTTGTGATGATATTTCGTAAATTTGTCGCCAAGTGGGACTGTCAGTTCTACAGTCCCACTTGGCGATAAATTTGGCGATTTTTTAAAATGTCGCTAATTTGACGAAAATGTCGCCAAAAGTTCCATAGAAATATAATTATTTAGACGATATTTTTTCTACCAATTTATTTGAAGCAAATGATACGTCGCTTAGCAACGGATTTAAATCCAATGTGTTTATGCGGCAGACGATTTTTATTAAATCCTTTCCGATTTGAATAATGAAGATATGTATATAAAATAAATTTCATTGCCATTTAAATTTGGACTGAATAATATCAATTACACTCTTCAGGTTTAAACATTATTATTATTGATAAATTCCGGAATTATTGATTCAGTGATTATTGATATTTTTAAGTTATTACGCCATTGTTTTATTGCGGCAAAAATTGCTGACACTCGCATATTGTACGTTGTACGAGTAATCTTCTAGGAATGCACGGGTATATCTTCTAACATACGAGAATATACGTAGTACATGTATATTGGCATATATTTTGACATATATTGGCGTATATATTGGAATCAATTACAGTCTTCTGGTATGAAGATTAAGGGGATTAATGATATTTTCAATTTATTACGTCGTCTGTTGTATTTTGCCAAAAGCATTTGAGACTCATATTGCAATACGGGTAATCTTCTACTAATAATCGGACATTATAAGTAGTACGTTTATATATTCCCATATAATTTTAGCACTTTCATTTTGACATATATTGGAATAAATGACTGTCTTCAGATTAAAAGATTACGGGTTTATTGGTATTTTCAATTTATACATGTAATCTACTAATAGAGGTTATATTTTCTAATATACGCGTATATAATTAGTACGGGTCCCATAAAATTTTAACGCTTTTATTTTGCATATATTGATTCAATTCCATATTTTTTTTTATATTTGCTTACATAAGGGGTGCAAGATGTTTTATTCTTCAGATATGTCCATGAAGATAATTTTATATAGCGAGAACAGAGATTCTTAAACTTCTTTTTAGGAGCATTATATTAAATATTTTAACAGAATATTTTGATTAAACATGTCATTTAGTATACTATAAGAATTTGGGCATGATTATGAATTTCAAGTTTCTTTATATTATATACTCCGTACGAAGAACGGGTATGCTGCTAGTATACTATAAGAATTTGGGCATGATTATGAATTTCAAGTTTCTTTATATTATATACTCCGTACGAAGAACGGGTATGCTGCTAGTCTATATAAATAAAAATGAAAATCTGTCTGTCTGTCTGTCTGTCTGTCTGTCTGTCTGTTTGTCACACCATCACGTGAGAACGGCTGAACCGAATTTGATGAAATTTTGTGGGTAGCCCAGAAATAGCCCCACTTAAAATTATATCTGTGTTTTGAGTTTCTACGACCAGTGGTTCTCGAGATATTAGTAAAAAACGAAATTTTCGTTTGTCACATCGTCACGGAAAAACGGCTGAACCGAATTTAATGAAATTTGGTGAATAGCCTTGAAATATCCCCCCATAAATTTTGTCCAAGTTTCGAGTTTCTAAGACCTGGGGTTGTCGAGATATTAATGAAAAACGGAACTTTTTCCTAGGAGTTCTACTCCCTAACTCCGTGGTTTATCCAAACGAAAAGCTTGAAAATCGTTTGAAAGTGAATTAAAATTTAATCTCTGAGTTTGATGGGAGATTTTTTGCGTTAATTAGTCACTTTCTGAAAACATGAATTGTTTGAAACATGATTTAAAGGGGAAATCTATCTCCATGGTTCATAATTTATTTAAAACAAGCTTTTACGGAACAACGAGAAGTATAGAGAAATCAAAATCGTTATTTAATTTCGCAGTTTATGTTATAAGACATGACATATTTAACATGTTATAAGATTCTATCTTATATCATGTTACTCAGAAACGCAATTAAATTAAATCTGCCTGTTAATTTTAATAATTATTTTTTCGATTTGAATAATAAATAAATGGATATAAAAATATATTTTAGAAAAGAACGATTTGATTTTTCTTATAGCATTTTTGACTGGATAATATCAATTACGGTCTTCAGGTTTAAAAATTATTATTATTTATATTTTCGGGGATTATTGATTCAAGGATTATTGATATTTTCAAGTTATTATGCAATTATTTTATTATGACAAAAATTGTTTAAACTCATATATTGTATGTTGTACGAATCTTCTACAAATACACGTGTATATCTTTTAATCTACGAGAATATAAGTAGTACAGGTATATTGACATATGTTTTGATATATATTGGCATATATTGGAATCAATTACGACCTTCTGGTATAAAGAGTACGGATATTATTGATGTTTTCAATTTATTACGTCATCTCTTTTATTTTGGCAAATATTTTTGAGACGCATATTGTAATACGGGTAATCTTCTACTAACACATTGGCATATTTTCTGATCTGCGACAATATAATTAGTACGGGGTTGCAAATATTCATTCAATTCCTATTTTTTCTTCTGTAAATTTGCTTACGAAAGGGGCAGGATGTTTTATTCTTCAGATCTGATCGTGAAGATAATTTTGCATAGTGAGAACATATATTCTTAAGCTTCTCTTTAGGAGCAATAAATTTAATATTTTAACAGAATTTGCACATGATTGCGAACTTTAAGTTTCTTTAAATTATACACTCCGTACGAATAACGGGTGTGCTGTTAGTGGTTAATAAATTTTAACATTTTAGGAGGATATATCATGTTGCTCGGCATCACAGTTAAATTAAATGTGTTTGTTAATGTTTTTATTATTTTTTTTCGATTTAAATAATAAATAAATTTATAAATGGATATAAAAGTATATCTTATGAATGGACGGTTTGATTTTTCTTTTAATTATATTAATTGCTGACTGCGTACATCAATTTCATTTATTTTGGCAAAGAGTTTTCAAGCTTATATATTGTGATCTAATAAATCTAATAAAATCATATATTATGTTTAGCAAATAAATTCATATAGCCGATTGTTGAAACAGAAAAAAAGTAGAGCGGGTATATCTTCCAATACAATTGTAGTGTTTTCATTTAGTATATTGAAACGGGATAAGAATGTTTCATTCAGATCTGCAAATTCAAAGCTACGAATTTGGAGGGATATCGCTAATTTGACAACTTTTCTTAAACTTTGCCAAATTGACGGAAATGTCGCCAAATTGATATAAACGACACACAAACAGCTGCCATAAACCTTCGGGTTGGTCGTGTGGCTTGGGTCTTCTACATATCAATGAAATTTTTTTTTGTTTTGTTAAAAGAGAGTACTGAAATGATGTTCGGTTAGCATTTATCTGTCAGACCAACCATCCTACTTAGTAATACATTTAGCGAATTTTTAAAATGTCACCAAATTGATAAAAATGTTTTCAAATCTATAAAAATATCTTGAAATTGATAAAATTGCGCTACATAAATGATATTAATTGTTTTTTGTTAGGGGATGGTATTGTGATGATATTTCGTGAATTTGTCGCAAAATGGAACTGTCAGTTCTACAGTCCCACTTGGCGATAAATTTGGCGATTTTTTAAAATGTCGCTAATTTGACGAAACTGTCGCCAAATGTTCCATAGCAATATAACTATTTAGACGATATTTTTTCTACCAATTTATTTGAAGCAAATGATATCATGTCGCTTAGCAACGGATTTAAATCCAATGTGTTTATGCGGCAGACGATTTTTATTAAATCCTTTCCGATTAGAATAATGAAGATATGTATATAAAATAAATTTGATTGCCATTTCATTTTGGACTGGATAATATCAATTATACTCTTCAGGTTTAAACATTATTATTATTGATATTTTCCGGAATTATTGATTCAGGGATTATTGATATTTTTAAGTGTTTACGCCATTGTTTTATTGCGGCAAAAATTGCTGACACACGCATATTGTACGTTGTACGAGTAATCTTCTAGGAATGCACGGGTATATCTTCTAACCTACGAGAATAAAAGTAGTACAGGTATATTGGCATATATTTTGACATATATTGGCATATATATTAGAATCAAGTACAGTCTTCTGGTATGAAGATTAAGGGGATTAATTATATATTCAATTTATTACGTCGTCTGTTGTATTTTACCAAAAAACATTTGTGACTCATATTGCAAAACGGGTAAACTTCTACTAATAATCGGACATTATAAGTAGTACGTGTATATCTTCCCATATAATTTTAGCACTTTAATTTTGACATATATTGGAATAAATTACTGTCTTCAGATTTAAAGATTACGGGTTTATTGGTATTTTCAATTTATACATGTAATCTACTAATACAGGTTATATTTTCTAATATTCGCGTATATAATTAGTACGGGTCCCATACAATTTTAACGCTTTTATTTTGCATATATTGATTCAATTCCATATTTTTTTTATATTTGCTTACATAAGGGGTCCAAGATGTTTTATTCTTCAGATATGTCCATGAAGATAATTTTATATAGTGAGAACAGAGATTCTTAAACTTCTTTTTAGGAGCATTATATTAAATATTTTAACAGAATATTTGATTAAACATGTCATTTAGTATACTATAAGAATTTGGGCATGATTATGAATTTCAAGTTTCTTTATATTATATTCTCCGTACGAAGAACGGGTATGCTGCTAGTATACTATAAGAATTTGGGCATGATTATGAATTTCAAGTTTCTTTATATTATATACTCCGTACGAAGAACGGGTATGCTGCTAGTCTATATAAATAAAAATGAAAATCTGTCTGTCTGTCTGTCTGTCTGTTTGTCCCATCATCACGGGAGAACGGCTGAACCGAATTTGATGAAATTTTGTGGGTAGCCTAGAAATAGCCCCACTTAAAATTATATCCGTGTTTTGAGTTTTTACGACCAGTGGTTCTCGAGATATTAGTAAAAAACGAAATTTTCGTTTGTCTCATCATCACGGGAAAACGGCTGAACCGAATTTAATGAAATTTGGTGAATAGTCTTGAAATAGCCCCCCATAAATTTTGCCCAAGTTTCGAGTTTCTAAGATCAGTGGTTGTCGAGATATTAATGAAAAACGGAACTCCTAAAAGCTTAAAAATCGTTTGAAAGTGAATTAAAATTTAATCTCTGAGTTTGATGGGAGATTTTTTGCGCTAATTAGTCACTTTCTGAAAACATGAACTGTTTGAAACATGATTTAAAGGGGAAATCTATCTCCATGTTTTATTTAAAACAAGATTTTACGGAACAATGAGAAGTATAAAGAAATCAAAATGGTTATTTAATTTCGCAGTTTATGATATAAGACATGACATATTTAACATGATATAAGATTCTATCTTATAGCATGTTACTCAGAAACTCAATTAAATTAAATCTGTCTGTTAATTTTAATAATTATTTTTTGGATTTGAATAATAAATAAATGGATATAAAAATATATTTTAGAAAAGAACGATTTGATTTTTCTTATAGCATTTTTGACTGGATAATATCAATTACGGTCTTCAGGTTTAGAAATTATTATTATTGATATTTTCGGGGATTATTGATTCAGGGATTATTGATATTTTCAAGTTATTATGCAATTATTTTATTATGACAAAAAATTTTTAAACTCACATATTGTATGTTGTACGAATAATCTTCTACAAACACACGTGTATATCGTTTAATCTACGAGAATTTAAGTAGTACAGGTATATTGACATATGTTTTGATATATATTGGCATATATTGGAATCAATTACGACCTTCTGGTATAAAGAGTACGGATATTATTGATATTTTCAATGTATTACGTCATCTCTTTTATTTTGGCAAATATTTTTGAGACGCATATTGTAATACGGGTAATCTTCTACTAACACATTGGCATATTTTCTGATCTGCGACAATATAATTAGTACGGGGTTGCAAATATTCATTCAATTCCTATTTTTTCTTCTGTAAATTTGCTTACGAAAGGGGCAGGATGTTTTATTCTTCAGATCTGATCGTGAAGATAATTTTGCATAGTGAGAACATATATTCTTAAGCTTCTCTTTAGGAGCAATAAATTTAATATTTTAACAGAATTTGCACATGATTGCGAACTTTAAGTTTCTTTAAATTATACACTCCGTACGAATAACGGGTGTGCTGTTAGTGGTTAATAAATTTTAACATTTTAGGAGGATATATCATGTTGCTCGGCATCACAGTTAAATTAAATGTGTTTGTTAATGTTTTTATTATTTTTTTTCGATTTAAATAATAAATAAATGGATAAATGGATATAAAAGTATATCTTATGAATGGACGGTTTGATTTTTCTTTTAATTATATTAATTGCTGACTGCGTACATCAATTTCATTTATTTTGGCAAAGAGTTTTCAAGCTTATATATTGTGATCTAATAAATCTAATAAAATCATATATTATGTTTAGCAAATAAATTCATATAGCCGATTGTTGAAACAGAAAAAAAGTAGAGCGGGTATATCTTCCAATACAATTGTAGTGTTTTCATTTAGTATATTGAAACGGGATAAGAATGTTTCATTCAGATCTGCAAATTCAAAGCTACGAATTTGGAGGGATATCGCTAATTTGACAACTTTTCTTAAACTTTGCCAAATTGACGGAAATGTCGCCAAATTGATATAAACGACACACAAACAGCTGCCATAAACCTTCGGGTTGGTCGTGTGGCTTGGGTCTTCTACATATCAATGAAATTTTTTTTTGTTTTGTTAAAAGAGAGTACTGAAATGATGTTTGGTTAGCATTTATCTGTCAGACCAACCATCCTACTTAGTAATACATTTAGCGAATTTTTAAAATGTCACCAAATTGATAAAAATGTTTTCAAATCTATAAAAATATCTTGAAATTGATAAAATTGCGCTACATAAATGATATTAATTGTTTTTTGTTAGGGGATGGTATTGTGATGATATTTCGTGAATTTGTCGCAAAATGGAACTGTCAGTTCTACAGTCCCACTTGGCGATAAATTTGGCGATTTTTTAAAATGTCGCTAATTTGACGAAACTGTCGCCAAATGTTCCATAGAAATACAACTATTTAGACGATATTTTTTCTACCAATTTATTTGAAGCAAATGATATCATGTCGCTTAGCAACGGATTTAAATCCAATGTGTTTATGCGGCAGACGATTTTTATTAAATCCTTTCCGATTAGAATAATGAAGATATATATATATAAAATAAATTTGATTGCCATTTCATTTTGGACTGGATAATATCAATTATACTCTTCAGGTTTAAACATTATTATTATTGATATTTTCCGGAATTATTGATTCAGGGATTATTGATATTTTTAAGTGTTTACGCCATTGTTTTATTGCGGCAAAAATTGCTGACACACGCATATTGTACGTTGTACGAGTAATCTTCTAGGAATGCACGGGTATATCTTCTAACCTACGAGAATAAAAGTAGTACAGGTATATTGGCATATATTTTGACATATATTGGCATATATATTAGAATCAAGTACAGTCTTCTGGTATGAAGATTAAGGGGATTAATTATATATTCAATTTATTACGTCGTCTGTTGTATTTTACCAAAAAACATTTGTGACTCATATTGCAAAACGGGTAAACTTCTACTAATAATCGGACATTATAAGTAGTACGTGTATATCTTCCCATATAATTTTAGCACTTTAATTTTGACATATATTGGAATAAATTACTGTCTTCAGATTTAAAGATTACGGGTTTATTGGTATTTTCAATTTATACATGTAATCTACTAATACAGGTTATATTTTCTAATATTCGCGTATATAATTAGTACGGGTCCCATACAATTTTAACGCTTTTATTTTGCATATATTGATTCAATTCCATATTTTTTTTATATTTGCTTACATAAGGGGTCCAAGATGTTTTATTCTTCAGATATGTCCATGAAGATAATTTTATATAGTGAGAACAGAGATTCTTAAACTTCTTTTTAGGAGCATTATATTAAATATTTTAACAGAATATTTGATTAAACATGTCATTTAGTATACTATAAGAATTTGGGCATGATTATGAATTTCAAGTTTCTTTATATTATATTCTCCGTACGAAGAACGGGTATGCTGCTAGTATACTATAAGAATTTGGGCATGATTATGAATTTCAAGTTTCTTTATATTATATACTCCGTACGAAGAACGGGTATGCTGCTAGTCTATATAAATAAAAATGAAAATCTGTCTGTCTGTCTGTCTGTCTGTTTGTCCCATCATCACGGGAGAACGGCTGAACCGAATTTGATGAAATTTTGTGGGTAGCCTAGAAATAGCCCCACTTAAAATTATATCCGTGTTTTGAGTTTTTACGACCAGTGGTTCTCGAGATATTAGTAAAAAACGAAATTTTCGTTTGTCTCATCATCACGGGAAAACGGCTGAACCGAATTTAATGAAATTTGGTGAATAGCCTTGAAATAGTCCCCCATAAATTTTGCCCAAGTTTCGAGTTTCTAAGATCAGTGGTTGTCGAGATATTAATGAAAAACGGAACTCCTAAAAGCTTAAAAATCGTTTGAAAGTGAATTAAAATTTAATCTCTGAGTTTGATGGGAGATTTTTTGCGCTAATTAGTCACTTTCTGAAAACATGAACTGTTTGAAACATGATTTAAAGGGGAAATCTATCTCCATGTTTTATTTAAAACAAGATTTTACGGAACAATGAGAAGTATAAAGAAATCAAAATGGTTATTTAATTTCGCAGTTTATGATATAAGACATGACATATTTAACATGATATAAGATTCTATCTTATAGCATGTTACTCAGAAACTCAATTAAATTAAATCTGTCTGTTAATTTTAATAATTATTTTTTGGATTTGAATAATAAATAAATGGATATAAAAATATATTTTAGAAAAGAACGATTTGATTTTTCTTATAGCATTTTTGACTGGATAATATCAATTACGGTCTTCAGGTTTAGAAATTATTATTATTGATATTTTCGGGGATTATTGATTCAGGGATTATTGATATTTTCAAGTTATTATGCAATTATTTTATTATGACAAAAATTTTTTAAACTCACATATTGTATGTTGTACGAATAATCTTCTACAAACACACGTGTATATCGTTTAATCTACGAGAATTTAAGTAGTACAGGTATATTGACAGATGTTTTGATATATATTGGCATATATTGGAATCAATTACGACCTTCTGGTATAAAGAGTACGGATATTATTGATATTTTCAATGTATTACGTCATCTCTTTTATTTTGGCAAATATTTTTTAGACTTATATTGTAATACGGGTAATCTTCTACTAACACATTGGCATATTTTCTAACCTGCGACAATATGATTAGTACTGGGTTGCATATATTGATTCAATTCCTTTTTTTTCTTCTGAAAATTTGCTTACAAAATGGGCCAGGATGTTTTGATCTGCCCGTGAATATAATTTTGCATAGTGAGAACATATATTCTTAAACTTCTCTTTAGGAGCAATAAATTTAATATTTTAACAGAATTTGGACATGATTGCGAACTATAAGTTTCTTTATATTATATACTCCGTACGACGAACTGGTGTGCTGTTAGTGGTTAATAAATTATAACATTTTATGAGGACAAATCATGTTGTTCGGCATCGCAATTAAATTAAATGAGTTTGTTAATGTTTTTATTTTTTTTTTTCGATTTGAATAATAAATAAATGGATAAATGGATATAAAAGTATATCTTATGTATGAACGGTTTGATTTTTCTTTTAATTATATTAATTGCTGACTGCGTACATCAATTTCATTTATTTTGGCAAAGAGTTTTCAAGCTTATATCGTATTTAGCTACTAAACTCATATATTGTGTTTAGCCAATAAATTCAATTAGCCGATTGTTGAAACAGAAAAAGAGTAGAGCGGGTATATCTTCTAATACAATTGTAGTGTTTTCATTTAGTATATTGAAACGGGATAAGGATGTTTCATTCAGATCTGCAAATTCAGAGCAACGAATTTGGCAGGATATCGCTAATTTGACAACTTTTCTTAAATTTTGCCAATTTGACGGAAATCTCGCCAAATTGATAAAAACGACGCATATCAATGAAATTTATTTTGTTTTGTTAGAAGAGAGTACTGAAATGATGTTTGGTTAGCATTTATCTGTCAGACCAACCATCCAACTTAGTAATATATTTAGCGAATTTTTAAAAGGTCACTAAATTGATAAAAATATTTTCAAATCTATAAAAATATCTTGAAATTGATAAAAATGAGCTAAATAAATGAAATTAATTGTGTTTTGTTAGGGGATAGTTTTGTGATGATATTTCGTAAATTTGTCGCCAAGTGGGACTGTCAGTTCTACAGTCCCACTTGGCGATAAATTTGGCGATTTTTAAAATGTCGCTAATTTGACGAAAATGTCGCCAAAAGTTCCATAGAAATATAATTATTTAGACGATATTTTTTCTACCAATTTATTTGAAGCAAATGATACGTCGCTTAGCAACGGATTTAAATCCAATGTGTTTATGCGGCAGACGATTTTTATTAAATCCTTTCCGATTTGAATAATGAAGATATGTATATAAAATAAATTTCATTGCCATTTAAATTTGGACTGAATAATATCAATTACACTCTTCAGGTTTAAACATTATTATTATTGATAAATTCCGGAATTATTGATTCAGTGATTATTGATATTTTTAAGTTATTACGCCATTGTTTTATTGCGGCAAAAATTGCTGACACTCGCATATTGTACGTTGTACGAGTAATCTTCTAGGAATGCACGGGTATATCTTCTAACATACGAGAATATACGTAGTACATGTATATTGGCATATATTTTGACATATATTGGCGTATATATTGGAATCAATTACAGTCTTCTGGTATGAAGATTAAGGGGATTAATGATATTTTCAATTTATTACGTCATCTGTTGTATTTTGCCAAAAGCATTTGAGACTCATATTGCAATACGGGTAATCTTCTACTAATAATCGGACATTATAAGTAGTACGTTTATATATTCCCATATAATTTTAGCACTTTCATTTTGACATATATTGGAATAAATGACTGTCTTCAGATTAAAAGATTACGGGTTTATTGGTATTTTCAATTTATACATGTAATCTACTAATAGAGGTTATATTTTCTAATATACGCGTATATAATTAGTACGGGTCCCATAAAATTTTAACGCTTTTATTTTGCATATATTGATTCAATTCCATATTTTTTTTTATATTTGCTTACATAAGGATCCAGGATGTTTTATTCTTCAGATATGTCCATAAAGATAATTTTATATAGCGAGTACAGAGATTCTTAAACTTCTTTTTAGGAGCAATGTATTAAATATTTTAACAGAATATTTTGATTAAAAATGTCATTTAGTATACTATAAGGATTTGCGCATGATTGTGAATTTCAAGTTTCTTTATATTATATACTCTGTACGAATAACGGGTATGCTGCTAGTAAATTATATAATTGATTATATAATGTTATAAATTATAATTGTATATTTTAGTGTAATTATTACTTTCCTTATAAGCATAATGTATACGGAAAGTATTGGGCTGGGGTCGAAAATTCAAATTCGAGTTTTCGACAGAAGAGCACGTTTCAAGCATCCTTGATCACGAATCAAACACTTTTGAAGTGATGTCTGTGTGTGTGTGTGTGTGTGAATTTATGTGTGTGAATGCATGTGTGTGTGTGTGTGTGTGTGTGTGTGTGTGTGTGTGTCAGTGAGTCTGTGGAGACGATAACTGACGAACAAATGGACCGATGCAAATGAAATTTGGTACAAAAATCACAATTCGTAAATACTGGAATTTACGAATTCTCTATTGTTTTTAAATGTAATAGAATGTTCAAAACCCCCCTAAACTTTCGAATGAAATTTTGAAAAAATCGTCAAAATTCAAAACCGCTAATAAAGTTACACAAATAGACATTTCTTATGTAATTTTTCATTAGAAAACGATTAACATAAATTTTAGAACGCAAACATGAACCGTTCTCGAGATATTGCACATTTTTCAAAAAAATTATCAAAAAGTTATATAAAATAAAACAAAATATATTTCCTATTGAGAAACATGTTCACTTTTCATATGTAATACCATGCGATAAATTGGGTGACATCATTCTTGTGGATCTAGCTCGTTCCATTCATGAGAAAAGATACTTCGAGTAATACTTTTGTATTTGAACGCCAATAGTCATTTATCCGCTATAAGAATAACTTACTTCTCCGTCAGTAAAGCTTGGCGAGATTTGGCGACGAATTTCTCGGAATGTCGCCAACTTGGCGACTTTTTGAAATGTTGTCAAATTAACTAAAATCTCGCCAAATGGATTAAAATGACGCTAAATCAATGAAAATGACGACTGATTGTCGAAAATTCAATATCTTGGAAAGAATATGAGTATCTACTATAAGAAAAACCTATTTTTTTACTGTAAAAGTAGTAAATTCATTGCATTATATAAGGAAAGTCATATGTTGCCCACATCAGATTTTTTATTGATATCATTGAATATATTTTATATTGATATGTCTCGTATGCTCACACATCAAATGTAAAATATGAAATTTATTCAAATTACTTGCTTATCAGAGCTTGCAAAAAATTGCATTTTTTCTTGATTCTATAAAAATAAAAATCTCTTTGGCGTAATTTTTCATTTTCCTGTATTAGAATATTCTTGTAAAGACAATACTGAAGACATCCGTTTTTGAGGATTAATGAAGGCTTACAAAAATAATCCCGATTTTGCATTATTTTTATTATTATTGATTAATATTAACCTCTTATACGTGCAAAATTAATCTATAATCAATACAGAACGACCATATATCCTGAAAGTATGTATATACAAGCGCATATTAATTATCTTTCGATTTAAAGCTCTGTGGTACTCAATTAATTTTGAACTGAGAAAATAAGGTAATCTTGTAGTTGGCCAAGTATCTAGTTGAATGAATCATGATCCACAGCAGCAATATCCAAGCATGAGAGCCGGCCGCCAAGTGCAATCTACTGCATTTGAACCACCTTTCGTCTGAAGATTTTGAAAATATTTATAAATTGAAAATTAATGTATATTGATTCAAATAAATTAATTAAAAGGGCGATATTTTCGCTTATGTTATGCTAGTTCGAATATCAGGCTCGGCCCGGAGTAGATACATACGTATTTCTATAACAAGTTTATAATAATCAAATTAGCAAAACCAATAATAATGTTGTATAGTATTCGATATAATGCAACACTCGAATCCATATATTTATTTAGCAGATTTTACAAAAAAATATTAAGGTTGGCCTGGAAAACACTGGCTATCTGTCGGAATATTTTATTGTTATATGGGTGAGATAGACATACAACAAGTTCATCTTTATTAATGCATCATATTGAATGAATATTTAAAACCAGCATTTAAAGTTCGAAACAAAAGGTAAAGGATAATAAGTATTCGCGTTTGTGAAAACGTTGCTATAAAAATTCAAAATATTGTTTATCGGAAAGTGTGTTGTGATTGTCCTACTCAAAAAGGATACACCACTGCAATTATCAGCCAACATGTGTTTTGCAGAGCGATTAAGGGTAGTTTCGCATCTTGCAAAAATATATTTTATTGAATCACCTGGACGCTCGCTAACCAATGATAACTAAAGTCTCAACAATAGCTGCAGGATTGGGCCCAAAATTGAACTCAAACTAAACGGCGATATTGTGTGGTCTTCATTGCGCCGAAAAACGTGCAGTACTCTCTTACAGTCGAAATACCTTTTGATTAATATTAACTTTGTTTGTTCTATTAACAAAATTATCTATGACATGGACAATTTTTATTTTACGGTACGAGTAATTTAAGTTCCGCAATACGCGGCAGCAGCTGCCATTTTTACATTGCCATAGGAATAAACTAGGGAATAAAACTTCCTTTCACAGTGCCCCAAAGACGAAAATCGAAAACACAACACCCATAGGGGATACCTTACGTTAATTAGAATTCAATGGTGCTAAACACGTGTATGTCATCGAAAACATCGAGGAAGCAGATGAAACCAACTGGGACAAAGAAACGGGCTTCAATGTTATAGAAGGCATGATCAAAAAGTTTTTATTTAGAGAGGGTTTGTTTAGATTAATTACAGATATTTAATAAAAATTTCCGTGAGTATTAAGACAATCGCCCCAGCGACGAACTAGGTTAAAAATGCCGTTGCGATAGAAGTCTATTGTCTGTCTAAAAGCCAATATAGCCTGCTTCGGGTTATCATCTAACTATAACCGACTTCCTTTCAATGACATTTTTTAGCGAACTAAAGACGTGAAAATTGCAATGGGGAAGATTTGGACTGTAAGGAGGTTGCGTCACTGTAGAGGTCTGTAAAGGGCCGAAATATCGGGCAATCACTCGAGCCAAAAGTACCAGAACTCGAACCCGGCCAGAGTCCAAAGAAATTTACAAATGTAGAACCTGAGCCTAGTCCGAACCGAAGACAACTGAGTCTCGGCAGATCCGACCTGAAACGATATTTATTGAAATATGTTACAAACATGAATTATTGAAATTTTGGCAAAAAAAATGACTATAAAGATTGTTGATTTTAAAGCATTTATCTTTACATAGCTGAGATCAACACAATTTCATGTACATTACAACATTCATTTAAAAAGTATTCGAAATTCAGTACATTGGCAAAAAAATCACAATAAATATTGTTGATTTTAAAGCATTAATCTTTACATAGCTGAGATCGACACAATTTCATGTACATTACTACATTCATTTAAAAAATATTCCAAATTCAGTACATTGGCAAAAAAGTCACAATAAAGATTGTTGATTTTAAAGCATTAATCTTTACATAGCTGAGATCAACACAATTTCATGTACATTACAACATTCATTTAAAAAGTATTCCAAATTCAGTACATTGGCAAAAAAGTCACAATAAAGATTGTTGATTTTAAAGAATTAATCTTTACATAGCTGAGATCAACACAATTTCATGTGCATTACAACATTCATTTAAAAAGTATTCCAAATTCAGTACATTGTCAAGAAAATGACAATAAAGATTGTTGATTTTGAAGCATTAATCTTTACATAGCTGAGATCAACACAATTTCATGTACATTACAACATTCATTTAAAAAGTATTCCAAATTCAGTACATTGTCAAGAAAATGACAATAAAGATTGTTGATTTTGAAGCATTAATCTTTACATAGCTGAGATCAACACAATTTCATGTACATTACAACATTCATTTAAAAAATATTCCAAATTCAGTACATTGGCAAAAAAGTCACAATAAAGATTGTTGATTTTAAAGCATTCATCTTTACATAGCTGAGATCAACACAATTTCATGTACATTACACCATTCATTTAAAAAATATTCCAAATTCAGTACATTGGCCAAAAAAATGACAATAAAGATTGTTGATTTTAAAGTATTAATCTTTACATAGCTGAGATCAACACAATTCCGTGTACATTACAACATTCATTTAAAAAATATTCCAAATTCAGTACATTGGGGCCCGGTACGAGGCAGTGTTAGAAAAATCAGGCCCAACCCGGCCCAGAGATCGGGCTGAGCCTAAGTCAGTGGACATGATCCAAGCCCATACAGACCTTTACACCAGGGTATCCCATTTAAAAGCTTGTAATCTGCCCTTTACGACGTTCGCAGCATGAAAGTGTGACTCTCAAGCACGCATCAGCACACAGTGCCACTATTCTGCGATAATCTAACATTCCTCAACGTTTACGTCATACGTGATCTTGAACATACGTGATCTTGAACATACAGATCTTGAACAGATATTTTTTATCATGTCTTATGTATATTAGATGAGAAAAGCACTTCACTTTTACTATCTGTCTGTATGGTCAACAATTTGATAACATTGGAGATGAATCTGGCGAAATATTGTAAACTTCACGATTTTTGAGAAATGTTGATATATTTCAAGTGTTTCATTTCATTTTCTTTCCCAAAAGCAATATTCTCAGCATTCATGTCATTCATTTTCATTCTCAGCAACTGAAAAGTTATCAAATTGACACTGAGAGATTTGAAATATAATTGCTCGATCTTAGTCTTCATTTCTGATAATAAATCTACAGGAAAATCACTTCCAACGATTACTTATTGCTGCTCTAAGAACTGAACTTTTCTTGATGAAGATATTACCGAAAAAGTTGATCCAGATTTTATTATATACATATTTTGCTGCTATGATATAAGGATTTACTACTGAAAGATTTTAAAACCGATTTTATAATTAATTTTCCACTCAAATTCCATTGAGATAAAAAAAACTTGTGTCTTGTGCAAATCTTTACACAAACCTAAAAAGGCAAATAACTTGTATTTTACAGTAAACTTACAATCACATTGTTTTTATTTACAAAAGCTTTTTCAACATTCATTAAAGTATTTTTGTGGAACGTTTAAATATTAAACTTTCAAATACGCGAAAAAGGGAGAATCTTTAAATAAGAATTTTTCTTATGACAGCAAACATTATTTCCTTAATGATGCATGAAGAAACTGAAGACGCTCCAAAGACCGTAAAAATACTGGGCAAAAACGCATTAGACAAAGCAATGATTCTAAAGAAACTCTCTTTGCCTAGTAATTAATTTCATTCAAAAGTGATTTATCTTATTTGTAGTTCTTTTAAAATATTTGTATATTGAAATGCTGCCCGGTCTTTTTCTTCTGAAACTCTGAATGTAAAATATGAATTTGATAAATCGGAAGTTCTTAAGTAATACAGAAAGTGCTTACGTTACATAAAAACTTCCTGACAAAAAATGTTTTATAGAAAAAAATCTGACGTAAATTTTTCATTGTCTTGAAGAAGACAATCGCAAAGATGTGAATACGAAGATTAATGGTGTTGAAGGAAGTTTTGATTCGAGTTCCTCTCTGGATTATGACTTTATATATTATTCTGAATTAAACTTAACTGCACTAATCCTACACTGTAAAAAGTTGTTTTGGGATTTTTTTAAAGAATTAAAGAATGTGGCTCAATTCGACTTTTTCGTACCCAATTTTTTTTTAGTAGCTTTTTACTTTCGTTATATACATAATGTATAAGGAAAGTATTGTGACGGGGTCGAAAATTCGAATTCGAGTTTTCGACGGGAGAGCACGTTTCAAGCATCCCTGATCACGAATCAAACATTTTTGAAGTGATGTCTGTGTGTGTGTGTGTGTGTGTGTGTGTGTGTGTGTGTCAGTGAGTCTGTGGAGACGATAACTGACGAACGAATGGACCGATTCGGACAAAATTTGGTACAAGAATCACAATCCGTAAACACTGGAAGCCTATTGTTTTTATACGCAATCGAATGTTCAGAACCCCCCTAAATTTTCGAATGAAATTTTGAAAAAATCGTCAAAACATCAAAACCGTAAATAAAGTTACGCAAGTAGACATTTCTTATGTAATTTTTCATCAGAAAACGATTGACATAAATTTTAGAACGCTAACATGAACCGTTCTCGAGATATTGTACATTTTTCAAAAAAATTATCAAAAAGTCAAAATAAAAAAAAATATTTCCTATTGAGAAACATGTTCACTTTTCATATGTAATACCATACGATAGATTGGGTGGCATCATTCTCGTGGATTTAGCTCGTTCCATTCACGAAAAAAGATACTTTAAGTAATACTTTTGTATTTGAACGCCAATACTCATTTATCTGGTGTAAGAATAACTTATTTCTTCACCCAAAACGCTTGGCGAGATTTTGACGACGAATTTGGCGGAATGTCGCCAACTTGGCGACTTTTTGAAATGTTGCCAAATTAACGAAAATCTCGCCAAATGGATAAATATGACGCTAAATCGATGAAAATGACGATTCATTGTCGAAAATTCAATATTTTGGAATGAATATTAGTATCTACTATAAGAAAATCAATTTTTTTATTGTAAAAGTAGTAAATTCGTTACTTTATATAAGGAAAGTCATGTGTTGCCCACATCAGATTTTTTTTCTTAATTTTCCAAGAAATGTTTTTAAAAATCGGTATCGTGAGTCCAGATGATTACAGGTATAGTGTGTTACCCTTCACTTTAAGGGGTTTGAAACAGTCTTTTGATTTATACCATACTTGAGAATATACCCCTCGGGGAGTAACTTGCCCCACGAGGGGGACTAATGGCGTCACGAACAAAATATTGTATCGATATTATTTTTCAAATCAATAATTGAAGCTATTAAATTTCGTGATCATCACACCATAAATAAATACTTTTATGCATGATTATATCAAATTTCATCCTATGCTGCAATGGTAAAAAGTATATAATTTCGAATAAATTTCGAAGTTTTCGCTTAAATTTTAAAAAAATTCTAGTTCTATATATTTTTTTTAATTACAAAGCCGGATATTGAGTTTTGTGAAACTCCGTTAATATTTATGGCCGCTATTGTGTTCACAAGAAATCGACCACAGACATACATACAAGCAGACGGATATCACTCCAAAAAATAATCAAAGCGTGTTCAGGAGGTCTTAAAACATATATTGGCATCAAAATCTTGAATTCAAAATTTTTCGTGAAAACAACACTTTCTCTGTAATATATCACATAATATAAGAAAGTAAAATTTAGTTTTATTTTGTAAAAATTGTGTAAACATTTCAATGTAAAAATGTTTATGTGAAAATGTATTTTATATAAAAAATAGTTAAAATTTGCATAAATAATAGCATTGAAAGGGATATGAATTACAAGTAAAATTACAACTGAAAACATTCAGAGTACTTCACTAGTTAGTGCCAACAAAGAGCTTTTCTGTCCCCAAACTTATCGAGAAATTCGCGTTATCTTAACTTTATAAACTTTAATATATATATATATATATATATATATATATATATGTATATACATATATATATATATATATATATATATATATATATATATATATATATATATATATATATATATATATATATATATATATATATATATATATATATATATATATATATATATATTTATATATATATATATATATATATATATATATAAATATAAATTATTAAATCCAAAGTTAGAATGTATGTAGTAACTCACAATACACTATTCCAAAATTTTCTACAAAATACAAAGAAATAAAAGAAATTAAGACAAAAAGAGGAAATAATAAAGCATAATGCAAGTCATAAAGACAAAGACAATCAACAAATTTCAAAAATGAGGAATGCAAATAAGAAAACAAAAAAATCAAGCAAAAAAGCTTGCACATGGAGGAGATTTAGGCTTACGATAAGTTCATTTCGAAAAAATTCTCTTCGGGTCCATATATATATATATTATATATATATATATTATATATATATATATATATATTATATATATATATAATATATATATAATATATATATATATATATATATATATATATATATATATATATATATATATATATATATATAACTATATATATGCAGAAATAGGGCGCCCGGCCGTTTGGCGGAAGGATCTCATAATAAGTCATCGCGTTTTTAAGAAAACTACTACCGCGCATTTCTTAAGGACCAAGGTCACTTATAAATTAAATTCCATGTTTCTATGTAGAGAGGGAATAAAATTATAGTTAATTCTATTTTTTTTTTTTTTGGAAGGGGGGGAATACATAGAATAGAATTTAAAATATTTAAAATATGTAGACGTTGAAAAAATTTTAAATAGCAAAAACAAATATAGAAAGATCAAATTAAGTAAAAATGTTGTCATCCAATAGAATAGAAGTAATTACATTTAAAAATTAAGAAATTAAAAAAATTAGGCATTTGAAATCCTAGAAATTATCTTCCCTTCATTCTGAACCAATCAGAGATCGGATTGAGAAGCCACTCTTCTCATCCAATCACTTCAACCCCTTTCACGGAGCACTTGAAGTAATTTCGAAGTCAAAACTTATAACTTCATTCTGGAGATATAGACTTTTTAGCCAGTCGCTCCGTTAACCCATTCCACCTCGGACAATTAGGCGTTTAGATGCGTGAGATCCTTGCCGTATTAAGAATTTATCGCAAAGAAATCTAAGATTTTGAACTGGATCGTTATTACAAGTGGTGCCATAATAAAGAAAATTAATGTGGGCAGCACATGACATTCCTTATATAATGTAATGAATTTACTACATAAATTTGGTGACATCACTCTCGTGGATCTAGTTCGTTCCATTCATGAGAAAATATACTTTGAGTAATACTTTTGTATTTGAACATCAATAGTCATTTATCTGCTATAAAAATAACTTATTTCTCCATTTATAACGCTTGGCGAGATTTTGGTGACGAATTTGGCGGAATGTCGCCAACTTGGTGACTTTATAAATGTTGTCAAATTAACGAAAATCTCGCCAAATGGATAGAAATGACGTTAAATCATTGAAAATAATGACTAATTGACGAAAATTCAATATCTTGAAAAGAATATTACTATCTACTATAGGAAAAACATTTTTTTTTACTGTAGAAGTAGTAAATTCATTACATTATAAAAGGAAAGTCATGTGTTGCCCACATCAGATTTTTTTTACTGTAAAAGTAGTAAATTCATTGCAATTTTGTAGTAACTATATCTCTACAACAAACTAAATGTTTATTTTATTACAATTATCTTTCGCTAATATTTAATTTAGTATTTTAAAGATACATATATATGGCCTATTTTAATAGGTCCTAATAGGTCCTTGTCTTTAAAAAATTGGGAACTACTGCGTTAGAGGATTGAAATGAATGATTCTAGGTCGAATTCTGCTAAAATGTGAAACTGACTGCTGAATGGACGTGTTTGAATTTGAATTTGCAACAAAAATAAACTTGAGTGTTAATATTTCTGGGATTGTATGAAACACTTGAACTAAATCGCAATCGATCAAAAAATTGTATTAGGGTAGACTTTGGTAAATTGATATATTGAACGAACGCGAGAAAAAATGTAATGATAAATAAGAATAGGTGCATTCATAGTCTTGAAGGGAAATGAAAAAAATGCGTCATTTACGTGTTTAAGAGTAATATGACACTAAAATAGCAACGTTTATCCACGAAATCGCTGTAAATACTTGTGTTGATTTGCGGAAGAGGTGCAAGTATGTAGCCATATGTTTTAACGGATGAATTAAACTAATGGGCTACGGAATGGCGTCTCTTCCGCATCAGCATCTCACCCAGAATTACACCATGTTTACTAAACTATAAAGGATCGAGCTTTAGAGAGTATTTCATATTCCTTTTGTATACATTATTTTATGGATATATAAAAAATAAATAAAATGTGTGTAGTAACGTTGTGTTTGCAATACATTTAGTTGTTTTATGCTACATTTTAAACATATCACTCACAAGCATATCAGCCATTTCAAGCATATCAGTCATTTTAACCTTTTCGGATGTCACTTTCGTCAGTCGCAATTGGGGTTTCTAAAATCCTGCTCACCTGATATGTCCATGCTAAGGTGTGAGAATTTTTCTAGCCGCTATTTTGAAAAAAATCGAAACCATTTCCTTTTTTAATCTTTCTCAGGCTAATGGACTTTTATAAAAAAAAATTTCATTCCCCATGAAAATAGTTTTACTGATCCGAAAAAACGAAATTCGAAAAGTCTACCTAGTGGCCATATCAGGAACATGTGCACATGATATGGCCATCCTTGTTCCAACACCAACAACCTTGTTCCAACAACAACACAACAACCTTGTTCCAACAACAACACAACAACCTTGTTCCACAACCTTGTTCCAACGACAACACCAATCGAAAAAGCATTAAAAGCTGAATACAGTACGATGGTTTTCATGTAAAATGTCTTTGAAAAACATGCATAAAACAAAGGAGACTTACCAGAGAAAAACATGAAGAGGTCACACGAAAAACACAAAACAGGCAACTGACGCCATATTTCTCAACCTGGGTGGGTGGCAAATGATCACGTGACACACTATGAGGGCCCCCCCCCCTTTCTGGATGCTGATGCCATCTATCAGATTTTTTGGTTAGCTAACTCACAATGGGGGGGGGCATATCAGGAACATGGCCATAATACGAGCACCCACCTTATATATATATATATGTAGATATAAACGTAACGCTTCGGCAGACGATAATTAGCTGAATACTTCAGAAATGAAGCTGGAATTTTCATGAACTTTTATAGAGGTTTTTCTGGTAGTTTTCCGAAATTATCAACATAATAACAAAAAATAGAGCAAATGTTGCAGAGTGTTTTACAGTGTAGTGTATATACTTAAAAATGGACAATGACCAAAAATAAACAAGTGTTTTGAAAATTACCCATAATATAATAAAATGTCTGTTAATGATTATGTCTAATCAAAATTTAAAGTAATATAAAGAATATACTATCTAAAGAACCAGAATAATAATTAGTTATAATTAGAACTTTTAAAACTCCTTTTCTTTTCGAAAGATCATTCAACCCATCCTAAAGAAAACTAAAAAATGGAATAAATCGTTGATAAATGAAATTAATTATCGCTTTTTTAAAGATGTTTTTATTTAAACTAAATTTTTTACCATACATTTTTTTAAGTCTCTGCATCTTCATGCATCATTAAAGAAATATGCTTGCGTGCATAAAGATCATATTTTACGATTTTTTTCTTCATTGGAAAGGAAATATTTAATTATCCTATAAAAACAAATTCTATTCAAATCTTTGCTACCAGAAAAATAAAAAAGAACCATTTCAACTTGTGTATTAATATTTTCGAGTTATTTTTTACCTTACGATTACAAAAGTACAGATTTCCCTAAGTGTATAATTTTCTTAATAGTTCAAAATTTTTACAAAAGACAACTTTGTGAAAATGTGTAAAAAGCAACAATTAAACGAAATTATATGTTCAAAAAATCTGTGTTATAATCACTCTGGTGAAAGAACATTTATAAAAAAATAGGTTTAAGGAAGCAAGAATAAAATAAAAGAGAGATGATAATTGCCCCGGTCTCAATTACTGATGACCTTACGGGGAAATTTTCAATATTATTCCAGCAGTAATGTAGCAATAACTTCGAGATGCATTTATTACCACTGGAAGAGTTAGAAATTAATAATAGTAGTAATAATAGCTGTATGTGGTATTTTCAAAAAATGTTGCTCAAAATGAAGAAATAGAAACTGGTTTTGTAAGCACAAATGAAATCATAAGCATGGGCGGTACTGGTCACTGTAGGTCATGACTCTGGTCCCAACGTCTCAAGTTGCATTTTCCAACACTTTTCATATCGTCTTTAATTCCCTCCATCCATCTTATTTTCAAATATGTCTGGTAATGTTTAGCTTAATGTTGCACATATGTATTCTAGTAATGTTCGATGTAATGTCCTGTAGTTGGATTCTGGTAATGTTTAATTTAATGTTGTACAAATGGTAGATAAATTTTACAAAAATTGTAAAAGGTAAGTAACATCGTAACTGTTGCACTATTTCTATAATTCCACGAATTTCAACGCATTATGTAAGAAATATTGAATTACAGACTTATTTACTTGAGTTTAATTAAAAGTATTTTATATTGAGTCATACAAATACCACGTTATGATATTTTTGGTAATATTCAATATCGCTGTACTGTATGGTCGTCAAATCCTAGAAGCAAAGAAGAACTATTGCTCGTTAGAAGAAATACATCAGACTTATATTAACATTGTTCCAATTAACAGCTTACCATTACCTCGTTAAATCCAAAAACTCTGTACAAACCCTGGATCTTCGAACTAGCCAGCCAACACTTTACCATTGAGGTACTGGGACGGAATTGCAAGCTCTTAGCGTCGAACTGGGCTCTGCATTCTATACCCTCTAATGTCAGATCGGCGTACAACTGACAATCTGACTAACCACCTCTTGCTATTTTGCTATTTTTACCTCAGGTTACCCTCCTGATATTATTTTTACCTCCAGGTTAGCTTCCTGCGTGGCGTTATCCTCTCGATTTGAAATCGGCTTCAATATGCTTGCTAGAGCCCACTGAATCCATGCTAGTCGTACTAGGGTCACATTCAGACCTCCGACATCTTTACACTAACCTGCAAAGTTGATTTGTTCAGACGCCATTGTAAAGCTCTTTATTGCCCCAACCGGGATTCGAATCCTGGATCTTTGAAATGGCCAGTCGTTCGAAACCCTCTACTAAGACGCAATTGCCAGCTCTTATCGTCAAAATATACTCTGCAACTCGTTAAATACGAGCTCGCTTACAGCGAGCTCTACTGAATAAAGCAGTAATCTCCAACTTTTTCTTTTTCGATGAATCCTTAAAATGTTTCTTAAAGCCTCTAGGAACCCCTTTCCTGCTAACAGATATTAGATTTGACAGGGGTAACTTACAAGATCATTTGCTGATGACATTGGTATTGTCGGACGAATCCCAGAAGCACTTAGACAGGCCTTCCTCTCCTTGGAAGCTGAGGCAAGTAAGATGCATCTTGCCATTAATCAGAATTAAACTAAATATATGCCATGCACCAATTTTAATAATCCTTATCTTAAAATAGGAAAGTACAGGTTTAAAGCTGTTAACAGTTTCAAATATTTAGGCTCTGGAATGAACACATTAAATAATATAACCCCAGAGGTCCGTAACAGAGTTACTACTTCTAATAGATGTTTTTTAGGACTACAAAAATATTTGAAATCTAATTTTATCAGCAGAAAACCCAAAATGCTTATTTATAAAAGTTTGATTAGACCCGTTCTCACTGACGCTGCTGAGACATGGACAATGACCGAGAAGGACAAAGAAACTCTCGCCATATTTCAAAGAAAAATCTCGAGAAACATATTTGGAAGAATAAAGTGTGATAATTATTGGAGAAGAAGAACCAACTTAGAGGTTAAAAAATCACAAATTATTTAAAGAACCAGATATTATTAAATTTATAGCAATTCAGAGGATTAAATGGGCAGGACACTTAATGAGATTGGATGACAGTCAAGCCACTAAAAAGATCTTCTTGGCTAGGCCAATTGGTACCCGAAAAAGAGGGAAACCAAATCTTAGGTGGTGTGACTACCTGGGAAAAGATCTGAAAAATATTAAGGTGATTAATTGGAAAATCTTGGCCAAGAACAGGACGGCATGGAATGGAATTCTAAGGAAGGCCAGGGCCCATCCGGGGCTGTCGCGCCAGTGAAGAAGAAGAACTTACAAGATAGACGGGTAAAGCAGTAGCGTTAATAAATAATACAATAATTAACTCATAGTTTTGAATAAAATATTATAAGCGTATCTCATATTTCTATTTAATAAATACCGATAAAAAAAGGATAGAACAAAAATGTTCCCTTTACATCTGACTTATTAATTACAATCAAACATTGTATACATATTTTGTATTCTCACCTTAATTATTTTTTTAACTCACAAGAAAAGTGACAAATTATACATTTTTCGCACGCTTTTGCAAATTCCTCTGATATGGGCGTATGAAACCCTGGTTAGAAATCACTAACATAAAGATTCATGATTGCTTTTCATTATTGACACCTGTAATTCATTGAAAAATTATTCACAGCTATCCGTTCCAAATTAAAAACTGAAAACAAAAAAGATATATATCTTTGGAATGGAATTAATTACTTTGCTTTTCGAGATCCTTTCATTTAAACTCATTTTTAACATTCATTTTTTAAGGTTTAGTGTCTTCATGCATCATTAACGGAATATGTTTGCGTGCATTAAGAACATATTTTACTTTTTTTTCCCTACATTTGAAAGGGAATATTTAATTATCCTTTAAAATACGCAATCGAATGAAACTTAAAAAAATCTCATAGAAAATATTAAAACAGGTGCATTACTTTTTTCGAAATATCCTTTTAACTCATTCCATTTAAGTAAGAAATATTTGAGACAGTTTATGAAATTCAAAATGACTTGTCTCTTTATATGAATATATACCGCTCGACTTCATTAAAATGGGCGTGCGGGAAAATAAAATGTAACACGATTATTATTTCATAGTTTGCAATCGAGATTAAATTTTGTTTTCATAAAAGTCTTTTACTTTCCCATGTGGCGATAATTCGGATATTACGTCAAAATTCCTAAGCCCTCTCTTTGAGAACCACAGAAGAATAAGGTTATTTTGACTTGATTAGAACGTTAAAGAATTTCTAGATAACTCGGATGTTACATCAAAATAAGTTAGTATTGTGTATTCTAATATAAAGTGTAAAAAGTGTTGCTGCCCCAACAGGGAATCGAATCCTGTATATCCGAATTCGCCAGCTGATGCTCTACCGTTGAGTTACTGGGGCGAAATCGCAAGCTCTTGTCGTCGAAGTGGACTCTGCATTCTCCACCCTCTAATGTCAGATTGACAGGCAATTGACAATCTGACTGATCACCTTCTGCTATTTGTACCTCAGGTTAGCCTCCTGCTACTACTACTTGTACCCAAGTTAGTATCCTGAGTGGTCGTTATCCTCTCAATTTGAAATCGACGCTCAACCTTCCAGAATCCACTGAATCTGTCCTAGTCGTACTAGGGTCGCTTTCAGACCTCCAACATCTTTGCACTAACCTACAGGGTTGGTTTGCTCAGGTGACATTGTAAAGAACCTTGCTGCAACAACCGGGAATCGAACCCTGGATCTTCGAACTGACCAGCCGACGCTCTACCGTGGAGCTACTGGAATGAAATTGCAAGCTCTTATCAGTGACGTGGACTCTACAAAGGTCATTTTATATATGTTTCTCGTAATTTGTTCTTCTCTCAAATGAAAAATCACGTGTTTTTCAGAAATCTTTCCTTCCAAATGTATTAATGAAATTATTTTTGTCTATTCATAAATGGTATCTATCATATTTAAAAAAAAAACAAGTACACATTTTTATATTTTTAACTATTATGTTGGAAATATAAGCTTTAAAAGTGCTTACATTTTTTACCATTCTCCAATTTCAGTTGCATATCTCGATCAGAGACGTTACTCACGTCAAAAAATACGAAGTGCACAGAATGAAAACAATGACATCAAATCGAGTACCTATTAAAATATTGTTAAAATTGAAGTCTTGTTAATTAAAACTTTTTGATTTTTTCAAAACTTTTACTGTTATTTTTATTTTATGTTAATTGTAAATATATATATATATATATATGAACTTCATATATACGGTCTCTTTATATATACTGTCTCTTGATATATACGGTCTCTTGATATATACGGTCTGTTTATATATACGGTCTCTTTATACGGTCTCTTTATACGGTCTCTTTATATATACGGTCACCAACATAGTGTCCTCTTTTTTATCACTCATGGAAACACTCCCAAAAAATAATAACAGCAAGTTTAGGTCGGTATCAAATTAGCAATAAATAAATTTTACTTATTAATTAGATGTTCACCAAATGATGACTCGTTAATCAATTGTTTCTAATTGCTCAGCTAATCTTTTACATGCTACCTTTTTTCTTTCATTTCATTACGTACGTTTCATTTAGTACCTTTTATTCATAGTATCCAGACACGCGTGTTCTGCCTGCTTGGTTTTATCTCTTTACTTTTCTCTTCTCTTCGATGTCACCTGTGCTCCCATCTTCAGCCACGTCAACTGTTCTGCGGCAGATGCCAAACTTGCTTGAATAAGTTATATGGTGCTTCTTTCTTGTCCTAAAGAAGAAGGCTATTTTTGTTTGTTTGATTGTTTGTTTGTTTGCTTTGTTTGCTTTGTTTTATTTTGTTTTGTTTCTTCGTTTCATTCGAAACGGGATGACGTCCCTTTTTTTACTGTATGCAGCAGATATACAAGAAAAACTAAAAACTAATACTTCCCTTTAGGTTGCAAAACTCACAAATAAAGTACAGGTCCTCGCCTTCTACATTTATGTTAATTTCGTGATCCCAATTGCTGTATAACGTACTAAATTCGAAGGTCAAAACCAGCCCACATGTCTCTCATTGAAGAAACAAACCATGACGCCGTTGATGTTAAACTTTAAAACTCCATCAACAAGTTCAACTATACATTCAATTTATAGCTGATTAAATAAAGAACACCACACTATACTTTCTAATTGCTTCTTTGTTGATTTGTTGAAAGATCACATATAAGGTAAACATTGTAACGTTTTCGTCAAAAAATGTCACTAAATATCTACGAACAAGTGTTTTATAGGTTTTATAGAGTCGTTATCAAATGGCAGAACTACTTTAGCCAACAAAAACTCATTTAACCCATTTTTCCAATGATATGAAGAAAATTCCTCGAACACATTAAAGGTTTTGAATGAAAGTCATAATATGTTACAGAAATAGTCACTTGATATGTAATTTTATTTAAGTAGAATTGCATTATTACTTTCTTTATATACATAGTATAATGTATAAAGAAAGTATTCTGACGGATTTTCATTTTCTGATAAATCTTGATTTTCAGTTATTAAGGCATTAAATTGACCTTTAAACAGATTCCATTCCTCAAATTTACCACTGAATATATGTAATGGAATTTTGGGTAGTTTGATCGAAGCCTTTTTATGCTGATCTGTATGTAATGAACATACCTCTGGAGTATAACTATTATTCCCAGTTGTTGTAGAATTATCTGAATTATCATTAATTTTATTAATAGAGGTCTTAATTCTTACCTCTATTTTTTGCATCTCTTCATCAATTAGCGAAAGGGCTGCTTCCGTTTCTTCGAACTCGTCTTCCGGAACAGTAGTGAAATACTCTTCTTTTAGTGCATCAAACTTTACTTGAATTTTTGTAATCAATTCACTGTAGACATTCAGTTCATTGAATGTTGGTTCTTTTCCTTCGGTAAGACAGTTCGTAACTTTGGTCAATTGACCCTTAATATTACCGCGCTTGCGGTTTAGAACAGTAATTGTGTTACTGTCAGTCATGGCGCTCGATGAAACCAAAGTAAGATTAAATTAGTTATTTAATCAAATCCTTTACCATAGGAACTGGTAGTACCTCCGGCTCGTCTGGACCATTAAATGTGCGGAGGTAAGCGAAAGAATGCTGCGAATGGACTGTATATTAACAAATTTTATTTTGCGTAAGACATTGTGTGTCTTCAAAACTTATTCTTCTTCTGGTTCTCTTCGTCTTTCCGAAGTGTTACAATAAACCTAATTAGCGCCAAGGTGGAATGTTCAGTCGCCAAGTGGCGATCGCGTAACAGATACGGAACAGATACTTTAGGTAATAGTTTTAAATTTGGATGCCATTAATATTTTATCTACTATAAGAATAATCTATTTCTCCGACCATAATGTTTGACGAAATTCTGGCGATAAATTTGGTGGAATATCGCCAACTTGGGTAGTTTTTAATGTCGCCAAATTAATGAAAATATCGCCAAATTGATAAGAATGTCGTTAAATCAATGAAATTAGCAACTAATTGATGAAAATTTAATATTTTGGAAATAATATAAGATTACTATAAGAATAACCCATTTCTCCGTCTGTAACTCTTAGCAAAATTCTGTCGACGAGTTTTGGCTGCACATCGTCGACTTGGTAACTTTTCAAATGCTGATAAATTACCGAAACTGTTGCCATATTAATAAAAATGCACCTAATTGATAAAAGTTACTTCAAGTGGAATGCAATGTTTAGCAAAATTTTAATTCCGTCATATGGTGGGCATAGCTCTTATTATAAGAAATGCTCCTTTAAATATCGCCAACTTGGCAGCACTTAGCCCCACATTGACGAAATTATCGTCAAAATTGCAAATTTAACGCCAAGTTAATGAAATAATGCCTAATTGATGAATATGTTATAAAAATCTTTAAATATATGGATTATATTACTTATTGAGGATAATATCAATATTGATAATTATTAATTTAGAGTTGCGTAAAATATAAGTTAATTGGGTACGAAATAGTTAATACGGAAAAGTGCCAAATGTACAATTTAACGTTACAAACACTGTGCCGTGGATCTTTCATCACTTTTTAACACTTTACAACAAAGTTGAAAAGTGTTTATGACTTTGTTCATTCTGTCTGTCTGTCTGTCCGTTAGCACGATAACTGCCGCAAAAATGACTTAATCAAAATGAAATTTTAGTATGTTGTTCAGACGGGGTCTGTAGGACCTATGGGAATGTAAATTAATAATATCACCTAATTAGTTTTAGATTGAACCCGGGTTGAAAAAATGAAATAAATTGAACCCTATGAGACCTAATTTTTCAAATATTTTTTAAGCGGATTTAAAATTCACAAATTGCTTCGAAAATGTTAGGTAATATTCAAATTGTTGCATAAAATATATAAAAAAATTCAGCCAAATATATTTAGTAGTTTGTTATATAAAAATTAAAATAATAATTACACCTCTTATATGAAGCGATCACGTGACCCACTTCAAAATGAAATATGGCATCCATCTTGTCTCAAAATCGTGATTTCTAAAGTTCTTTTTAATTCATATTGAGTGTTGTATCCGTCTCAAAACCGCTTTATTTTTGCTTAAATTCTGTGCATCTACATACTGAAACAACGCGATTACAATATATTTAAGTTTAAATGAGCATCCAAATTTGATTATTTTTACAACGAAGCCTATTTTTCACTTATGTAAAATGTAAACAACAAAATATTCAAACTGAGTTGTATAAAAATTGTTGTATTTCTTTAACGTAAAATAATTTAGATCATGGAGTCTGCATAGTTGATATGAATGAAATATTCATTGATTTTACAGAGAGAAGGACAATTTTTTTCGATGAAGTTTTAAGCATAGAGTTTAATTACATGGTCTTAATTTTTAAATAAAATAAATTTTTATAGTATTGTGATGAATGAAATGAATGGGAATATACTTTTAAATGAAATGCTGCTTTTATAGAGAGAGCCAGGCGTGTTATTTTTTCTATGACGTCATTTGAATGAATTTCAGTTGCTTTCGATGAAGTTTTCAAATATAATAAATTATCGTAGTATTATGATAATTTTTAAAATATTACCGAGGAATGTATCGCATTTTAGAGATGTTTAAACCAGACAATTTATATTTCAATGCCGTCATTTGAATGAAGTTCATTATTTTCGATGAAGGTTTAAGTTTTCAAATATAATAAATTAATGTAGTATTGTGATAAGTTTTAATCTATTGCCGAGGAATGTATTGCATTTCAGAGGTGTTTAAATAAAATTGCATTGAAGTTGGAAAGTGTTTCATAATCAATGCTTTAAGCATGATTGTTCTTCCTTGTTCACCATTAAAGAAGTAAAATCATTGCATTTTATAAGGAAAGTCATGTGCTGTCCACATCAGATTTCTTACTCTGTTTACACACTACCCGTTCATTAACATTACACCAATAACTCGATTTTTTATATATATTTAAATATCTTCCCACAAAGAAAAATCTGATGTGGGCAACACATGACTTTCCTTATATAATGCAATGAATTTACTACTTTTACAGTAAAAAAAATAGGTTTTTCTTATAGTAGATACTAAGAAATATCTATTTGCGTTGCATATCTCATAAGAAATGTCTATTTGCGTAACTTTATCAGCGGTTTTGATTTTTTGACGATTTTTTCAAAATTTCACTCGAAAATTTAGGGGGGTTCTGAACATTCGATTACGTTTAAAAACAATAGGCTTCTAGTGTTTATGGATTGTGATTTTTGTACCAAATTTCGTTCAAATCAGTCCATTCGTTCGTCAGTTATCGTCTCCACAGACTCACTGACACACACACACACACACACACACACACACAGACATCACTTCAAAAATGTTTGATTCGTGATCAGGGATGCTTGAAACGTGCTCTCCCGTCGAAAACTCGAATTCGAATTTTCTACCCCGTCACAATACTTTCCTTATACATTATGTATATAAGAAAAGTAAAAATAGATTAAATAAAAGGTAAAACTTCATTTTCCCAGATATTAAATTTTTGGAAATTCGGCGATATTTTCCTCTGTTGACTATATTTGTGTAATTGGCGATATATTTTCATTATTTCTTTATCGCAGACAAGCCTTGAGGCAATGCAATAACTAACTGCAGAATTTTCTTTTAACCCTGTATTAATCAATCGACGAATATTATTCAAAACATAATATAATTCAAATTAAGAGTTTGACCCAGTCTAGTAAATTATTAATGCATATCATATGTTTCTATCCAAATCTCTAAATATATGCATTTATTTTTCATTCATCATTGATTTAAAATCGAAAGTAAATTCAACTGATTTTAAATTGTGGTGAAAATTTCATATGTAAATTGCATAGATATAATTTTTTATAAGTAAAATTACGCGATCTCTCTTCAGAACTTCACCTTTCAGCTTATAGAAAAACATTTTATGCAAATAAAAATATAATTTTTTCGTTTCATAGAAACTAAAATTCTTAAAGCCCGTCTACTGAACTAAGTTACTTGATTACAGAACTGATTACATAAGTCAACAAACAAGCACGAAGTCAACAACAGTGTCCACTGATAATCTTTTATTTACAATGTGTAAAAAAAACTGAAGCATTTTTATTTATTTTTTACTTCTGTTGAGCAGAGATTGTTGATAAATAGATAAATTTAGATAATTTATATTGCTCGTTAAAATAGGCTTTGATTGAGCCTGGAGTTGTATCCTGGCGCATCTCAACGATCAATTATTTGTATAACTTTAATGATTGGTTATTTTTTGTTTTTTTATTTTCGAATCCACGCCATAGATATTTGTTGATTATCTTTAGCTTTATGACTAGAAATATGCATTTTATTTTCCTCATGATGGTTGATTCTTTATTTAATACTTCATTTTAATTTGTAGACATTTGTTAAGTTAGGGTTTTTGGAGTTACAACTTCTCTCTGCTCTATCATTGAATTTTCGTATTATATTTCATTATTTATATTCTAAGAATTTACAATAAAATGCAAAATGACTCTTGATGTTGCAATTTTTTTAGATTAAAATTAGATTTACAAAATTGTAATCTGGCTATAAACTTATATGATAAAAGCCAAGATTTTAAATTTAATACATCAAAATTTCAACACTTTGACTCTTGTTTGCATATATCAGTTTTCAGAAATAGTATAATAAACCAGGTTCTTAGAATCAATAAAATTTGTGATGAATATTATACATTAGCCCATTTTATAGAATTATTGAGTACAGCGACTAATAATGCATATCCTCCCAAATTCGTAATTAAAATTATCAGTCGGTGTATCAACTTCCACTCGATATTATTATGGTGACTAACAATTTGAAAAAAATGTATATATTATAATTATTCATTAATTATATAATTAAATAAAAATGAATAATAATAAAAAAAACTAAAAAAAATTAGAAAAATAATAAAATCGGAAAATAAGATACATTAATATTAATGTTTTGAATTTTATTTCAATTACAAAATTGTAACTTTAACCAGTTCGATACTACGATTTGAGTGCCCTTATAATGGTGTTTAGTGGCAGTCTCGCTTATTCATTTCATCTATGAATCACTTGTTTAGTAAGAATTTACATCTATACTTCATGCTCATGTTCTGTTCTACTTATATGGGCAATTGTCCTGTCTCCTACTCTGACTCACTGGACGGGTTTGTGAGAGTCGCTGTGAACGTTTGTTCTGGCTCCTAGGTTGTATTTAGTAATGTTTATTCCGGTGCTGCTCAATATTTTTCATACTCTTGCGGCTGTTTGCACTCACACATGGTGAAAGATGAAGGGTTGCTGCCTCATAGTAATACTAGATTTCATAATTTTTCTTATTTTCAATTTTCCTCTTTTGGTGCCTGTAGTCTGGGTTTTGGCATTTATAGTAAAGTACTATTGCCAAATCTGAAACAGGTATTTATTTGGGTTAATTAGAAGTAAATACTCAGACCTGAAGAAGAATCTAATTCTGGTTAATCTCCAAATTTGGGCAGGTGCTGTTCTTTTCTATTATCGGCATTGTGGCCGTGGTTTTGCTGTTTTGGTGATGTTAATATATCATGATTACTTGAATTGATTATTTGTATTATTACATTTTTCTGATATATATATATATATATATATATATATATATATATATACAACCCCCATAAAATTTCCCCACTCTCCTTTAAAAGTCATGACCAATGTGAAAACCCCAGATAATCCACAACCCCCATAGAAAAAAACATTCTACACAATACATAAATACGTGCATCTATAACTGTGACATAAATATTAAAGAAAAAAACGAACGCGAGCTGCAGGGAAAGTTATTTCACTTAATTGAATATTCGAAGCCAAAACTGGAGGATGAAAAAACATAATAAACCCACACTAAGCTAAAAGATAGCGTTGATAATGTATTTTTTCCATGACGCATAACTTAATTTAATGAAGTAGCATTATTAAAAGCTAATGACATAAACAAAAACTGTGTACATGGTGAAATAATTAAGCGCTGTACTAATTATTTTCCATACCAAGTTAAGAAAGTCAAGTAAATATGAGTGTTTATGAAAATCATTATTTTAACTAGGGAAGTTGAAATAGTTTTGACGCGTTCCATTATACATAATTCGCAGGTTCACTAATAGTTTTATAGTAAGACATAGTGTGGATTGACATAGAGGATATACAGAAAATGAGTTAAATTGATTGCACAAATCTCATTTAGATTTATTTCTTTACTAAAATCGAAAAGTTAGCAAAAATCAGTTATTTGCTTTTAAGAAATACAAAGCTTCGCAAACCAAGAATCCTCTCAACAACAGATTCCTAGAGTAAAACCGTAAGTTGTATCAATCAGCTGTCAATAAACGTACTATGACTAAATTCGTCTGTCATCAAAATCATTTTTGTCAGTGAAATCAAAAGTTAGGAAATGTCGGTTATTTCCTTTTAAGAAATCTATTTCTATTGGCTTAGAAAGCTTTATATATAAAGCTTTCCAAGCCAATAACCATCACTTACTGGAGTCGTAAAATCAGTCGTATCAAGCAGCTAACTTCCAACGTAGTAACTTTTTTATTCATCTAAACTATTACTGCCAGTGAAATCAACTATTTTACAAATCTTTCCAAACCAAAAACCCTCTTAAAAAGAGGTTTCCTTGAGTCGTAAAATCAGTCAATAGCATCAAGCGGCTGACTGCATTCATAGTATGACTAACTTTCTCGTTTACCAAAATGATATTTGTCAGTAAAATTTAAAAGTCGTTATGACAATAGTATTTTCTAAAATATCCTGAAAGAAAATAGAAGCGAAAAAATTGGGTGAATACAACTCTTTTCAGGACATTTTCAACTCTTTTCCTCGTGTCAAAAACAGTGTCTTCACTTTAGTGAAGACAATATATTTGATGTATGGTTGACCTTGGTTGTTAAGTGAAGACACTGTTTTGACCTGAGGAAGAAGGCTTAAAACGCCCTTGAGACAATTGTAGTCACCTTTATTTCCTATGTCTGTCTCCTTAAGAAAGTTTTAGAATGTTACATATATTCTCACAAGGATCAGTTCTATGTATGACTAACTTTGTCAATCATCATACAGGTTCTTGAAATTACGGCTCTTTGCAATTTTTATTGTTGCCAGTGCCAATTATTGGATATCCCGTGATAAAGGTGGTTAACTAGTGCAACTCCCGTGATAAAAACTCAAAACCAGTTCACAGATACTTGTCGCTGCACCATTTCAGGTTTTTGGGTGACCTAAATATTTCTGAAACTATGTTGGAAAGTGTACACATTGAACCACAGATTAACTCATAAAAGCCCTGAATATAAGTGACCAGATGCTTAAAATAAACTCTATAAGCGTAATCAAATTATCGGAAAGCGAAGAGGTTATGTCCAAATGCGAGGAGTATGCTTAGAATGCATTTTTCCCTATGGAAAACTAATGTAACCTTTCCCCCAGTGAGAGTATGACCCCCAACCCTGCTACACCACTGAATGAATCTCGATTAGTCTAAATGAAATTACTCTGAACTAAATGTTTGATACGTGTTGAAGGTCCAGACCACACAGCCAATCCTAGGGCTTAAGACAGTTTAATGTCAGAGATGGCATATATAAATAAGTACAGAGATGGCATATATAAATAAGTGATGTTAATTCCAGAAGGATAATGAAATACAGTAATGGCATAAACAGGGTCATCAGTAGGCATTAGGAGCACCTTTTACGGCGATACAAGCAGCAACTCTTCAAGGAACAGATGCAATGATAGTGTGGATAGTTTCCTGAGGGAAGGGTGAACATATGCCTTCAATCTTCCTCCACAGGTCGTCCTCTGTTTGAGAAGGGGTAGGGCAGTCAAACGATGGCCAATCACTTCCCATACATGCTCGATGGATGAGCGATCTAGAGCCAGCGGAAGCCAAGGAAGCACCTGGATATCTTGCAAAGCTTGTCTGTGAATGGTTGCCGTATGTGGTCGCGCGTTATCTTGTTGGAAAGTAGAATTTTGCCACCGCTGAAGGTAAGAAAGTGAAACCTAACCGCAGCACCTCATCCACATATCGCCGTGCCGTTATTGTGCCTCTGATACGAACCAAAGTGACCGGCTATCGAAGCCGATGGCCCCCAAAACTTGATGCTTCTTTGTGGAGAAGTATGGCGTCCAACAGTCGCAGCAGGATTGGACCTGTTTTCACGTCGCCTCCAGACTCTCACACGGCGACTGTCATTCGAGAAACAGAACCGAGACTCGTCACTGAACACTACCCTGTTCCATTCAATCGCCCAAGAGGCTCGGGCCCAACACTTTTGCAATGCCTCACGTCAGAGCCTTGCCTTCAATAGCAGTCTTCGTAAAGGATGATTTAAGTGCAATAAGCGGCCAATCGTCGAGGAACTGGTTTCGCTGATATTGGAGCATTCAATGTGCCCTGCAAATTCTGCAGAATGTCGACAGTCGTCGTTTATAGGGCCGCCACCGCATGCCTTCGAATGCGTCGATCAACGCAAGCTGACGTACGTCTGGACGGACCTCTACCACTGCGACGATTCACATGGCCTTCTTCAATCCATCTTCTCCAAATCCTTTTTTGCACAATGGACGCACCTACGCGTATTTCAGCGGCGATATGCTAGTACGACCACCCAGCCATATGTAGACCTAAAATGAATTCCCTCGCACAATCATCCAACTGCTGAAACGGACTTTGGCATCGGCGGCTAGGCATCTTTCAGTAGGCGACAGACAGTAACAGCTGTTGGCTCATCTGCCGTTTCCATCCCTTTTATCCAGCGCTCTAATCGCGTAATCTACATGCATTTCTGATAATTTGCATACATAGGCCTGCTGCGTTTCTCTCGCAATTTGCATAACTATACGGCCAAAGCTTCATAGTGTTGCATTTTCTTTGTCGAGTAGTGTAGAATATTCAAAGGCCTTTGCAAAATAGCGAAGTAGCGTTCAAATGCTCTACATCAATAATAGAGAAATTTTAGCTACACTAAACTGTGGATTTTCGTGCTATACAAGATCAAGATTACTGCTTTTCCTCATAGCCAGCGAATGTTGGCTAGAGAGTGTGATTGTTCTGCCTATTCTCAACTTGCAGCACTTTATTCGACGTAAATTTCTTGATTTCAGTTTCAATTTACATTCAATCTGAAACTAAACAAAATTATTCATTATATAAAATATACTTTTAAAACATCATCGGTTTTAAAATATTCAAAGGGTACTAAAAATATATTTAATTTTTAATTTTTTGCTGTCGCATATTCTTTTGTTAGATAGAATAAACTTATCCGTTGTGAACTTAACATGTACAGGCTATTCGCAATTAAATGTGTAAATATTTTCGAATTAATGCTTATTTGCTATAATTGAACTTAATTGCCCGAATTTTCAATTTGTTCAATTTTTTAAATACCCGTCAAAGCCGACGTAACCCTTTCCTGGGCTCCTATATATAAAAATAAAAACCTCCTTTGCAATTATTAGAAATAATATATATAGGGTGTCCCAGAAAGATTGAAACGCGCTTTAATTCTTTACCTGTTGAAAATAAATGGGCAATGTAAATTGCAAAAATGTTGAAAGTAAGGTAGGAAATAAGACTACGTTAATGAAATAGTCCTCCCATTGATTTTCAAAAAGTTACACTTTTTAAATTTTTATACCACCCCCTTAGAAAAATTGGGTCAATCCGAAAATTTTTATTTTTAATGCAACAAGATCATTTAAAAAACCGCATATCTGTATATTTAAAATTGAGTGAGTTATATTTAATTCAAAATTGAACATTTTGAATGGAGACCATATATCAAATTAGAAATGCAAATTTGTGACATATCACAAAAAAGATAAAACTGGATGATAATACATAGGATACCCAACCGCATTAAAAATAAAAAATTTCTGATTGACCAAATTTGTCTAAGGCGGTAGTGTAAAAATTTAAAAAATGTATCTTTTTGAAAAGTAATGGGAGGACTATTTCATTAACGTAGTCTTATTTCCTACCTTACTTTCTACATTTTTGCAATTTACATTGTCCACTTATCTCCAACAGGTAAATAATTAAAGCGCGTTTCAATCTTTATAGGACACCCTGTATACATAGAACTTTGCACAGAACCACATCAAACAACGTGTTTGAAGTTCTGCACCTATCGACTGCAAATTTTACATGAAAATACTCTGATAAATCATTTTGTCACACAAAGGTTATAGAGACAAACATGCAAGTGTAGGCGTTTTATTTTCCTCTACATTTATACACTTACGGACAATGAAAGTTGTGCACCAAGAAAAAAACATGGTACAACCACGAAATCAAATAATTAGAGGGTGAGCTGGTATGCAAATGATCCCAGTTTTGTATGATTGCTAATGACCGTTTATCCGTGAGTGACTCTGCAAGCATGAACCGGCGGCCTTATAAACCGGCGTGTAGTCCACACCCCATCAGTGCGAGAAGCTTCGACCGACGCAAGCAGGAGTACGGAGTGAAAAGAATGGTGGGTAGATGCCAGAAACTTCGATATACGCAACTGACCGACTTCGAGAGATGCCTGAAATCAGGCTATAAACCGCAGGGTGGTCAGCACGCCGGAAAGCCCGTCACGTGGATCGTTCGGACTATACAGTCCGACGGTGTTGGGAGACTGGTCACGGGATGCCACCCATACACGGAGAACCGGCTCTGTATGGACCAGTCATACCACGAGTAGAAAGAATCGAATAATCGTGCGACAAGCACGTATAGAGCCCACGGCAATCCGATCAACGATACAGCTAAACGTAATGGCTCTTGTATGCCCACGAACCATATCTAGAGGTCTGAAGGAAGCTAATTTGCGATCCCAGCGTCCCTTACGTGTGCTTCCGTTAACACAGGAACATCGGCGCCTCTGGTTGCAGTGGTGCCGGGCCGGAGCAAGGTGGAACGCCACAGATTAGCAATGTGTGGTGTTTAGAGCGATGAGTGCCACTTCGTTTTGGGGACCGATGAATAGCGTGTCCGGGTGTGAAGGTCCCCTGCACAACACCACAATCCCAACCTCGTTATCGAGAGCCACACCAGCCCCGCTGCAGATATCATGGGATGGGGTGCTATAGCCTACGACAGCCAATCCGCTCTAGTAGTGGTACCTGGAACATTGACGGGCCAGCGGTACGTGGATGAGATTCTACGGCCCCATGTACTCCCATTCGTTGTTGGGATTCCAGGTGCGCAATTCCAGCAAGATAGTGCCCGGCCGCACACGGCTCGGGTCGCCTAGGTCTGCCTAAGTCATGACCAGACAGTTCCATGGCCTGCCCGCTCCCCAGACCTGTCCCCTATCGAGCATATGTGGAACCAGTTGAAACGGCAGTTACCTCGATGCCGTAGTCTTCGGGATTTGGAATGTAACGTCCAACAATGTGTAGACTCGTTTGCCGCAGGACAACATCAGGCGTCTGTTCGACCGTATTGCTGCTTGTATCGCAGCACGAGGTGGTGCGACGCGTTATTGAGGATGACCGGCCTGTGTACCGCAGCTCCCTCTGTACGTGTTCTGCTGCACTGTTCTTGTGATCATGTATATCATTCATCTGTATCCTTCCATGAATAAAATTTCAGGTCCATCCTATGCTTCCTTCTTGGTGCGCAACTTTCTTTGTCCGTGAGTGTATAACAGAAGAATTTATAGAGAAGATAAATATTCTGAATGATGCATAAAGGAACCAAGTAATAATTAATGTGAAATATGGTCTCCTTGGATCTTGACACAGGCTTCACCATTCATCATTCCTGAACATCAACCTGACAAACCACGATTCATCAACCTGACAAACCACGATTCATCAACCTGACAAACCACGGTTATGATATCGTGCAGTACCTATAATTACATGTTGCCATAGTTAACAATAATTCGCCCTTGGTGAACTTTGGTAATAGCAGCCCCGATCCGGTTGTGTGTCCAGTGGTTCACTATAAGCAGGATTGTAAAATTGAGCTCCAGTTAATGTAAATTTGAATCACCCGATATATATTTATATCTATATATATTCTTTATCAGGTGAGTGTCAGAAAATTTTGAAGTTTGTGAGCACTTGAAGGCTGGTAAACGTTTGCGGGCCCCTGCTCTATAGATTACAAGTTCTAAAACAAAGAGAAGTTTAAAATTTGACGGTCAAATGCACGCGAGTGTTAAAAAAATGAAAACGTTAGAAGTTAATGCAAAAACTCATTTGACACATAAAATATATCGAAACAACCACTAAACACAATTTGGAGAATTACATGTTAAATCGAATTTTATTAAAGGAGTAGAAAACAAAGTATTACCTAAACCAAAACAGTTTGCAATATATTTTAAAAGCTTATCGAAATCTCGTGCATTTTTCCACACAAAATTGAATTATGATTTGATGGCTTCAGAGGATTTTTTTTTTCTTGAAAGTAAAACAACTGCCTGTGTAGTAGTCTCATTTATTATTATTATTATTCCTAGTTTTGCTTTTAAATTCCTTAGAACTTATATTTGAAACAAATGTTTTTAGTGCATGTAGCAATTTTACAATTTATGGTGTTAGACCGAATGCTCCTCCTCGAGTTTTTCAAATGTTTGGTTTGGAAACTCTGAATGTTCCAGATATTTTAAATAGCCAATAAAAAGAGAAAAGGGACTTTCAAAGGAATTGTGGCTGCATTGGGAAATAATTATACAAAAATTTACGATATCTATTTTATCATGTATATATTTTTTCTATATTAAACGACTTACGCTATATTTTTATATCTAGAAATACCCGAGCCTGGTTAGCTCAGACTATGCATTGCCGGTCAAACGATTTAGAGTCCCAGGTTTGGACACTGTATGCATATGATTGCGTACTAACGCACAAATAATACTGTTAACCTTTATTCATACATTAACTGCTTAATATAATTCGGATCTTTTTAGACCCTCCAGTAGCTCCCCAGTGGTTTAGATGACTGAATCTTTGCTCACTTAAGGAATCGACCACGGAAATGAACCTGTAGAAGCAGGATTTTTAATTCCCTTTGCCAGGGTGGAACGGAGAAAATGCAGAGCCTTTCCAGTTCCTTTTGAAGTCCCCTTCTTCCCTGTGATCTAATGTAAAAATTTGCACATTGGTATTATCGTTTACGGGGCATAGTCTAATGAACCGAATTTTCGTTTTATTCCCCAAAGGCAGACAAAGGTCGAGGATGCGAAAACTTTCTCCAGGCTCTCCAGAAGCTTCCCTGTCCCCGATGACCTAGATGGTTGACACTTTGCACACTTATAATATCGGCCACGTAAAATTACGTTTAAGACGACTATTCCCGACGCTAAGCCCCATACGTTAAATAAAATATAACTACTTAAAAAAAGTTAAAATTTCATTTTTTTCAGACTGTTAGTTACCAAGCTTAAATTCAACCACGAGTTAGAGATTTTGTTGAGTATATGAAGGAGTGATTTAAAAGAGGTAAAACAATGCATCAACCTAGGGGAGCGGACGAGAAAATGGGAGGTTCTCGGTCAGAGTAGTTTAGTAAAAAGGGGGCTTTTTGCAAGAACCAAAGGTCACGGGTTCGAGGCTTTAACTTGATTGGACATCAGAAGCACAAAACATCCGGAGTTTTCTATAGTTGGAAAAAAATATCTACAAAGTAACCCCCTCCCTCCTACGAGGTACCATGTTTCCTTCCTTTCAATTTGGTTATAGCATTCGGAAATGAAGTAGAGAAGGAATATGTAAGATTCGTTTACTGTAGGCAATATTTGTCAAAAACCAAGTTCATTTCTATTCAGAGTAAAATGGATCTTTGATTCGGGAAAACTGAAACTGGGCACACCTGTTCAGTTTCAAGTCCCCAACAAATCCCACATTTCGGTTTTTTTAGGGCACAATTAGGCGACGAGGAAAATCAAACTATTTCCAGAAAAAAACATTTTCGGCTCAAACGACCTTTCCTTTTAAGTGATTTTGACTATATCACAGTTCGCATATGCCTAATCGAAAACAAGTATTGTAGAATTTCGTCGATTCGCCCCCCCCCCCCAAATACCACTGAAAATAGCCGAAAATGTAGTGGATTCTTCCGGGAATTGTCTACTAAAATGCATATGTAAAGTTCCGTCAATCTGCCCATAAATAAAAAAGGAAATCGCGGAACATGTATGGGATATATGCTACTAAACGAAACCAAGAACTCCGGCTAACAGCCCCCTCAAATGCAAACAGAAATGACAGAAAATGTAGAGGGGTTAGCATACGGGAAATATTCTGCTAAAATAAAAGCGTAAAATTACGTCAATTCACCCCCTCAAATGAAAATGAAAATCGCAGAAAATTTAGGGGACGCTCAGTGCAATTTTTCAGCTACGAAAAACAAATTAAATTCCTTCATTCTCTTTCCTCAAGTATACAACTGTTGTGAACTTATCTAGATATGTTTTAATATTGCTGAATTTAAAAAAATTGAAAGCAAGCCCAAATATTATTTATTCATTGTGATACTCATTTTGACACAAATTGGCGTAAAAAACATTGAATTTACTTCTCTAAGAAATTCGTCGAGTCGAGATTTACATCCAAGATACTTTTCTGCTACTTTTCTCAGCAGAGACAAAGCAAAAACCTCACCAATGGCGTGCCATTATGGAACAGGACGGAGCATTCCCTCCAAGCGTCAAACCATGACAAGACGACTCTAGAGTCCAGTGGTATAACTACAATTTTGGGATTCGCAAGCTAAATTATTATCAAGCCCTACACTCACAAGCAAATTTATTATTAGGAGCCACTCACCCTCTTTTCTAACTGAAATTTATAGGTATATTCTGAAATAATGTACAACTTGTAAATTTATTTATTACTATATGGATAATATTATACAGGTTGTCCAGTGCTATCGGGGCCCAATGGCTATTTCCTCAACCGTTAGTCACAGAAATATACTTCCAATTGCAAAAATGCTTTAAGTTTTAAAATCTATTATCTTAGAAAGAGTTTAAATCAATAAATACATTTCTGAAAGAAATACGAAATATAAATTTTTATACGGTCTCCCGGTTCTACCAATTATAATTAGCAAAATCATCCTCATACAATTTCATGCAAAATAAAAAAAAAATCTTCCTTTTACGACCAAAATTCACCGAGTCGTGAAGCATTAAACTTTATGACTTAAGTCGCTTTCCCACGCATAAAAATGTCCCGTTTTAGACAACCAATCAATCAGGGACCTTATTGACAATTTATCAGCAAAAAAGTGCTCTAACTTTAAACAGCTATAAGTCGGTCAATTTTGGTTGTAAAAGGATGATTTTTTTTTTCATAAAATTGTATGAGGATGATTTTCCTAAATATAATTGGTAGGACCGGGGGACGGTATAAAAATTTATATTTCGTATTTCTTTCAGAAATGCATTTATTGATTTAAACTGTTTCTAAGATAATAGATTTTAAAATTTAAAACATTTTTGCGATTGGAAGTATATCTCTGTGACTAACGGTTGAAGAAATAGCCATTGGGCACCGATAGCACTGGACACCCTGTATAATTATATCACATAAATATGTTAATGAAGCATTTCCATAAAGTTTTTGGAGTCTTTTCTGCTGTAAGCTCAGCTTTGTGATATTCATTTTCTGGCCTCACTATTTTCAATTGCCATAAGGGTTAAATCACCGTAGTCTGATAGAAATTATTTTGCAGTCTTTTATAAATTTTAATTTTTAATGGCCTTTCAAGAGAAGCAACATTGGTGGGCAGAATGAAAAACTGCAATAATAAAGTATACATATTAAAAAATCGCTTGCCATCGATTTATATTTGTTAATAAACTTTCTTGCGAAAATTTTAATCGTCATCTGCAGTTTTAGATAATTTTTTACAATAAGTTTTTATTACAATAAGTCCAAATCCACTGATTTCAAAATTTCTCCATTGGTGGATATATTGTTTTGCATGGGGCCCCTTTCAACCCTGAAGCCCCTAATCATTGTTGCTTTTGTTACTCGATTATTATGCCCCTTCTAGAGTCACTTATAATCATTTTAAAAAACTGTGGGTCTACCTCAAACGTTATACAGGGTGATTCAAAAAAGATGGGTCAAACTTTTCGAGGTGGTAGTACACACCAAACCAAGCATTTTTCGTCATAGTTTACGGGGTCGGAAATGAAACGTAAAGGCGTTACAGGGCGATGATTGGGCGAGGTTGTCCCATAGCTTGACCCCCACAATCGTCCGATCTGTCATGTCTTAACATCTTCTTGTAGAGATATCCCAAGAGTCTCGTCTTGGACACTCCAGTTGAATCTGAAGAGAAACTTATCACCAGAATTTCGGCCACTGCTGCCAAAGTGCATGACATGCCTGGTCTGTTCGGGAGAGTTCGCCAAACCCTCCTTAGTCGCTGTGAGACGTGCATTCAGGTTGGCGGTCGCTCTTTTGAGCTATTACTGTAATTATTGTTTATTAAATGTCATTTTATAACTTCTAAGTCATCGTGTTTTCCCCTAACCTCATCGGGTTCACCATAAATCGCCCACAGGCGTCTTTACGTTTCATTTCCGATCCTGTAAACTATAACGAAAAATCTGATGTGGGCAGCACATGACTTTCCCTGCAGACTCAAATTCATATTCCTTTATTTCTTTAATAATTCATTAGATTGAGTTTAATTGCACCAAATAACACTAAATTTGCATTTTTAATTCAATTTTTGTTTTTACTTGGTAATTGAACATTTTTCCGATAGCGTCGTAACAAAAATGCAAGAAATCTCAAATATCTTGAGAACGGTAAGTCCTAAAGTATAATGGAGTGTGTTATATTCTTTTCCTCGTCAAAAATTACATATAAAACAAGAATTTAATTGATACATTTCAGCATACGTAGTCTTTTTTTTTAAGATTTTGACGATTTTTGCGGGTCATTTCTTAAAAAAAGGCAGCTTGTTTTTTTCCGAATCGTACCAAAATCTAATCAGCGCCAAAACATCCTACAAGTAACTTATCTCCCAAATTTTGTGAAAGTCGGTCAATTAGTATTTTAGCTAGAGTGGATACATGAGATTTTTACGGGACATTTCGCAAAAAAGGCAGGTTCTGTTTTTACGAATCCTACCAAAAACTAATCAGCAGCAGGACCTCACCCATGTGACTTACATAGCAAATTTTATGAAATTCGGTAAATTAGTTTTTTAGTTAGAGTGGATACATACATTGCACAGACAGACAGACACACAGACAGACACACAGACACACAGACAGACACACAGACTCACAGACAGACACACAGACACACAGACAGACACACAGACAGACAGACAGACAGACACACAGACTCACAGACAGACACACAGACAGACACACACACACAGACGTCACGCTAATAGTTTTCTAGTATTCTAAAGTTTTCGAAACGTATAAATCCGTCGAAAACTTGAGTTGTGATTTTCGGTATGATTCCATTACTTTCCCTGTACATTACCATGTATTGCAGGGAAAGTAAAAATCCTCGGTTTGATGTATACTACCACCTCATAAAGTTTGGCCCATCTTTCTTTTTTAATCACCCTGTACATATAAAAAAATCCATAAAGTTCTATATACAGAATGTATTGCTTCCAAGAATTTTCTAATTTGGAAATTTTGGTGAAAATACATATCTTTATACCTCCCGAACCTGCTTTTGGAACAATTTTTGGTAAACTTTTCAATCCCAATCTCTGCTTGACAGTCTTGCAATGTTTGGAGAGTGTAAACTTTAAAACAAATTAAGGCAATTCTGAAATTTTATATCCCTCTAGATATAAAAACCTCGGAATTTGGATAAATATAACAACTATTAATATTTAATATTTTATAGCTATAATAAATTTTATATTTCGATAGATATAATAACTGTAAAACTTCATAGTTCGGTAAGTTATAAAAAAAATTTGAAATATTAAAAATTTTCTTAAATTTCGATGATTAGATCTAAATTTTTCCAATATATTTGATACGATTTTAATAACAACGTTTTTAAAATATGTTTTAACGTTTATAAATCAGTGTGAATTATTAGTCATAAAAGTATAATTCTCAGAAATCTAGAGCTAGAACTAAATAACTCAAGGCATTAATTATAGTAAATTTGTGAAAAGTTACGAAATTCATGCAGACAAAAGGATACATAAAAATCTGATGTGGGCAACACATGACTTTCCTTATATAATGTAATGAATTTACTACTTTTACAATAAAAAAATAGGTTTTTCTTATAGTAGATACTTATATTCTTTCCAAGATATTGAATTTTCGACAATTAGTCGTCATTTTCATTGATTTAGCGTCATTTTTATTCATTTGGCGAGATTTTCGTTAATTTGGCAACATTTCAAAAAGTCGCTAAGTTGGTGACATACCACCAAATTCGTCGCCAAAATCTCGCAAAGCGTTATGGACGAAAAAATAAGTTATTCTTACAGCAGATAAATGACTTTTGGAGTTCAAATACAAAAATATTACTCAAAGTATCTTTTTTCATGAATGGAACGAGCTAAATCCACGAGAATGATGTCACCCAACTTATCGCATGGTATTACATATGAAAAGTGAGCATGTTTCTGAATAGGAAATATTTTTTTTTATTTTATATGACATTTTGATAATTTTTTTTTTTAAATGTGCAATATCTCGAGAACGGTTCACGTTAGCGTTCTAAAATTTATGTCAATCGTTTTCTAATGAAAAATTACATAAGAAATGTCTATTTGCGTAACATTATTAGCGATTTTGATTTTTTGACGATTTTTTCAAAATTTCACGCGAAAATTTAGAGGGGTTCTGAACATTCGACTGCGTATAAAAACAATAGGTTTCCAGTGTTTACGGATTGTGATTTTTATACCAAATTTCGTTCGAATCGGTCTATTTGTTCTTCAATTATCGTCTCCACAGGCTCACTGATCCACACACACACATACTTTCACACACACACACACAGACATCACTTCAAAAATGTTCGATTCTTGATCAGGGATGCTTGAAACGTGCTCTCCCGTCGAAAACTCGAATTCGAATTTTCGATCCCGTCACAATACTTTCCTTATACATTATGTATATAAGGAAAGTAAAAAGGTGAAATTAAGTGTTATTTTCAATCTAACTCATTTTTCTTGAATTTTACACAGCAAAATGGGCTTTAATAAATATATATAAAAATATAATTATTTTCTTTTATTACTACCCAGACCGTCCAGCTACCCAAATGAGGGTTTGAAGCTGTTAGGCGAAAGGCCGGAAACTTTTTACTAAGCATTAAAAAAGCACCCTTGACGAATATATCCGAAAAACATACAGTTTACCATATTATATTTGTCGTGGTAAATTTAGATTGGATGATCAGTCTTGGTAAAGAAACTAATCTGAATTAAACTCCAACTAATAACTTAGACCTTGTACCATTCTTTTTTCTTCGTGGTAGGCGCGTTATAACTGTTTTGGGAAACATTGTTTTATTGTATGTTCTTTGATTGCTCCGTATTAGTAGTTATTAATACATTATATATATATATATATATATATATATATATATATATATATATATATATATATATATATATATATATATATATATATATTTGATATTGAGTAAAACTTAAAATTATATTTTTTGTTATATATTATAAATTATATTTTGTTATAAATTATATTTTAGAATTCAATTTAAATATAAATTTAAACGTTAAGTCAATACCATCAACTTATATTTGGTTTGCTACATTCGTATGCACCAATTACATATATAACCAGATTATGATCCTTTTTACTAGTAAACAGAAATCAGCTTGATTCAAAGGACCCATCAAAATTTTCAGCCCAGTCTCCAATAAGCTTAATCCGATCCGCCACTGATTGCAAGTGATACTTTCTTACCATAGTCAATAGATGGCAACACAGCGTAGTGAGAAGAAGTTATTTCTTATACACAACAGAAAATACAAAACATTATGAAAGAAGCGTGAAAACCAAGACCACACGACTGACCCGAAGGCTTACAGTAAATATGAAAGAAACGTGTAATTTCTTTTTTTATACAATAGGAAAATACGTATTTAAATGTTATTAATTATTATAAATAACTGAGAATGTCTCTGAATGAAACTCGAGAAAGAAAAAATGTCGGACTCAAGTCTAAAAGAATTGTTATTCGCAATTTCTTTTCATAGATTCAGTTATCAACATCAGTACGTTACATTAAATTGGCGATTTTATTTCATATTTTCTCTGCAATTAAAATTTTTAAAGCAAATCAATCATGTATGCTCTTAAAAATTTCTTCAATCGAACAAAACGTTATTTCTATTACCAACAGATGGCGACACTAAACATTTATTCTACACTTCAAAATGAATTTTCCTTTTTTTGTATGACTAATATAATATTCTATTTAAAATTGAACTTGTAAACGGGTTTTATAAATAGGTGTATGCAGGATGTTTTCCAGGGGGATTGCTAAAATCGATTGCATTGAAAATTTAGAGATTGCTATCAACCTTTAATTTTTAGAGTTACGAAATTAGAAAACAGCAATTCTGTTTACAGATGCCTGTATTATTCTGTCACCCCCCCCCCTCTCCCCGAATATTTTAAATCTAGCATGTTCATAAACAACGTATACACATACAAACAAATACAGTTAGATATCGAAGAAAAGACCATGTAAAAATCATAGAGGAAAATGCATTTTTACTTTCCCTATCATATATATACAGGAAAAGTATTGGAATCGGGTCGAAAATCGTAACTCAAGTTTTCGACGGACCTACATGTTTCGATCACTCTAGAACCCGAAAATATATTTTTAGCATTACGTCTGTGTGGGTGTGTGTCTGTGCAATGTATGTATCCACTCATCCCTAAACGCATCCCAAACTCTAATCGACCAAATTTCCAGAAATTTGGTGAATAAGTTACTTGTGGACGACTCTGGTGCTGATTAGATTTTGGTACGGTTAAAAAAAAGAGCCTGCCTTTTTTGCAAAATATCTCCCAAAATCGTAAGTATCAATTAAATGTTTTTATCACGTAAATTTTGACAGCATACGGAATAAGAGCAACCCCATAACTCTAGGATTAACCGTTCGCGAGATATTTTAGTTTTCCGTATTTTTGCAAATAAGTTTTGAAAATAAGTCCTGTGCAAATTCAGTGTACATTCAAATAATTTTTCGTGTTATTTTGTGCAATTAAACTCACTTTAATGAATTATGAAAGAAAAGAAAGAGAAAATGCATTTGAGTCATTATCTCATCTGGAGAATTCGAAATTAATTATGAAAAGGACATTAAGTCATAATAATTTGAATACTAAATTGATGAAATATTTAGCAGTAAAACAAATGATTAAAAAATATAAATATTAAACTAAAAAAAGGTAAAGTGGCACATTTTGTCGTTACCTGCTACGAAATCCGCGGAAACACACGTGACCAAAACATATATAGTTTGTATACAAATATACTTTGTGTCATGAATATGCCATCTGAGCTGACAATTGTGCCTTTTGGGGTATTTATATGTATTGTTACTAAGTAAATATGAATAGATGATATAAGCATCACATTTTAAAAATTAGTGTATATAATACTTTAAAAAATTAATATGTACCACTTTTTAAAATTTGGCACCTCCCTTGGTCAGTGATCAGTGTCATACCCTGGTTCAAAAACAATACGGAGGAAAATAAAGAGGATATGAAAAGAAATATCAGACATAAGGAAAACAATGCTACCATATAAGGTAAAATGATCTGATCATTTTGCCTTATATGGTAGCATTGTTTTCCTTATGTCTGATATTTCCTTTCATATCCTCTTTACTTTATTTTCCTCCGTCTTGTTTTTGAACCAGGGTATGACACTGATCATGTCTAAATTAGTCTTACTATTTTTATTTATTTATTTTTATCTTTTTTTATTATTATTGACACATTGTAAAATATCTGCTGCATATGCGCAAATTTACAAATGTTAGATCTAAATTGAATCTATAGTTCTGTAGTTATTATCTGTTATTAATAACAATAATATATATATTAACTTCCCAGCACATCGCGGACGGATATAAAAGTATTTAAGCAATGTGGATATTTATTCAGAATTCCCTGATTTTGTCAAGATCGTGTTCAAACTACGATTACTTGGAGGAAAATCTTACTGTACTGTTAATTTCAATGTTAATTGCATTACACTGTTACTCCATAGAGAATTAATTGCTTTCAAGTAATGCAACAATTTTCCAGGGAGGTGCTTTAGCACACAGACACCCCTCCCTAAATACGCCCTTTGTTTTTATATAATACTGAACTTAAAAATTCCCTAAATCTCATTGAAATAAAAATTTTCCTATAAGAATTTTCTTTTAAATTTGTAATGTGCCTTATACTCTTGGGTCAAATAGGCTCAATATATCCTTATTGTTACCAGAGAGCCAATAATTCTGATTGCAATAAATCCAAAACAAAATTAAGAGATCTTGATCTCGGGGCATATCTAAAACAGTGTAGTCCAATTATGTTTCTTTGTAGGCCACAAAAGGATTAAAACGAAGGGCCTCACTTTTCTTTTCCCCTTTTCACCTTCTTACTTATTGTTATTATTTTATCACATCAAATGATGATTATAATATTTTTAGGGGTGATATCCACATATAGTAGAATTTGAAATTAAATTAATTGGATTAAATGCTGTTATTCTAAAGGATACACTATTCTGTGTGTATTTTATTACTTTTTAAAAGGAAAACGTTGAATTCATAGGGATCTTATCGACAAAAACTTGCATGTGAAAAGCAACAGGTTGTTGGCAAATGACACACTAGATGGCAGCACCAAACAATTTTATTTGTGATTTCTTTATCCAACATTTTTATTAAAATTAAAGGAATTCAAATTCGAACATTATTTTATAAATAGTATATTGAAATTATTGCATAAACTATAGATAATGCACTTGATCTTTAAGAAGTAAGTTAACGGAAATATGGATAAACAGAATTTTAAAAACCAAAAGTATTCATCACTGTCACCAGATGAAACGTACAATACTCTCGAAAACAGTGCTGCCATCTGTTGATAGATCAAGATACGAGAAAACTAAAATTTAAAAAATATATAGAAAGATTTAAAAATTAAGAGAGTGATAAAAACCATAAAATGTCTGCCTAAATCATAATGCGGATGATTTTACTAACTGGCGGAACAATTACAGTAACTTGCCCCGTAATGATTTGTTGCAATTTTTGTGCAACTTAAGGTTTTAGGAATTTCTCAAAATTGACATTACAGTGAGAATTTCTTATAGATTTTTGCAAAAGAAACTCTTATCGAATAGCAAAAATTTATAATTGAATCACTCTAATAGGTCACATTTAATGTTTTTTTCTTCCAAATTGGCATTTTATTATAAAGAGACACTTACGCCAAAATATTTCACATCTGAAGAATGACCTCACTGCAGCAAAGACATGGTCCCGAGTTCGGTCTTGGCTCCGGACAGGCGACGCTCAATCGCCACAAACTTTTGTGGTTGTAGAGAATCCGTACGCGTTGATCAAAGAGAGGCGCATTTTATGAATATATTTTTGATAATTGAAATAGCAGACGAACAGGATCATTTTCGCGGCTGTATTATAATGAAATCGAACTGTTTGTATTTGGTTCTGCATTTTTTATTCAATAAAATGACAATTAACCAGTAATCCCTACCAAACGACAACTGTATATAAAGCGAAAAAGGCTCTCTTGAATTTTTATTTTGTCTAAATTTCAACCCTTGAAATTTGAGACAACACGTTTTAAGTAACTTAATAAGAATAATGTTTCGACATGAAGAACCATGTGCGTTCACATCTACATGAAGTCTTCTTGTTAAGGAGCCTATGAACCCAAAATCAGGAAAATGCCTTCCGTTTTTCCAACATTTTTTTTTTTAGATAATTAGATAACATAAAAAAAATACATATAAAAAATAATGCTCAAACTGCTGAATCCCATCCCCATTTCTTCTTCGCTCTATTTCCTTATTGCAAGGTTGTCTCCCATGTTTCAGTAGTTAAACATTCGCTTTGAGATAACATCAACAGTTTGTTTGGCGCCAGTTTGACACCAAAATTTATCTTTCAACGGGAAAGGTTACAACCCATCTCTACCATTCGACCTGATCCTAGAAAATGTAGCATTTTGTGCTTCTAAGTCGTGTAGGAGATTGGGAAAACCGCTTACATACATACACGCATACATACATACATACATAAATACACGATTGTCGTTTAATAAAATGGTCTACTTTGGTTTTGACTGATATTAGAAGATAACTCATTTTTCGTTAATTAGATTTTTTTTCCCTTTTGGCAACGTCATCTTTCCTAGGCCATGGGGATGACTCTCGAAAAGCTACTTCTTTTGACTAAGGAGGCTGCTCTGCTCTTCTGTCCTACAGAAAAAGTTTGCTTTTGTCTCCGAAGTGGGTTAATAATTTTAACCGGCTACTTGCTGTACTAACATTTTTATTATATTTTTCATTTTCAGTTTAAAAGAAATAATTGTTTTCGAAAGATAAACGCCAGTTTAAATACAATTATACTTTCCCAACATACATAGTATAATGTATAGGGAAAGTATTGGGATGGGGGTCGAAAATTCGAATTCAGGTTTTCGGTGGGAAAGCACTTTTTAAGAAGCATCCCTGAAATCGAATCGAACGTTTGTGAGGCGATGTTTGCATGCATGCGTTAGTGTGTGTATGTGTGTGTGTGTCAGTGAGTCTGTGAACGCAATATTTGACAAATGAAGGAAGCGTTTCAAAAATAATATGGTACGATTAAAACAATGACTGAATACTGGAACCCCATTAATTTTAAATGCTAAAGTTCGAAAGACCAACTTAATTTACGAACTAATTTTTAAAAAAATGATTAAAAAATCTGGACTTTCAAATATGATAAATAAATAATAATTTCATACGAACCTTTTCATTAGGAAACAATGGATACAAACTTTGAAACACTAACATGAACCGTTCTGAACTTATTGTACAATTTATGAATGAATTTTTGAAAGAAAAATAAATTCAAATCACTACTTTCAATACTATTAAATAAATAATCATTTTATACGTAATGTATCATTATAAGATGAATCACACAAACTTTAGAATGCTAATTCGTCAGATCGCTAATTTGAATAATCGTTCTCGAGATATTGCACATAAAAAAAAAAGGTGGCTAGTATCATCAAATATTTTCACTTTCCATATGGATAGGAAAGATACATTTTGTAATAGTTTATATTTTAACGCCCGAGAATTCTCCAATAGTTATGTACTTCACAGGATATTAATTAAATGCCAATTGCAATTTAATAAGTATTTTCTTCTTCGGCCCAGAATGTGCTGCCTTCCAACTAGGCAAAAGACATCTTAATGCACAGCTGGGAGAAGTATAACCCCAACAGAAAATCAGCACAGCCAATTAAAATTAAAAAATCTCCAATTAAAATGTAAAAATCAATACAGTAGTACTGGTGAACATGACAGTACGAGAAGTAGAACACCCTCTAGAAAACCATTAATATTAAATTTAAGAAATCAATAATACAAAATCAGTGTGGAGACAATTTTTATTGAGAATTTTGCACCTGAGTGTGAACAGATCACAATCAGGCACGTAGCCAGGGGAGGGGCTCATGGGGCTGAAGCCCCCCCCCCCCGAAATCTAAAAAAAAGAAAAGAAATCTCTAGTCACGAATGAAACTTGACGTTCAACTCTGTGTCAATTTCCAATTTTCATCAATGCAAAGCACCTTTTTAGTTCCAAAAATGAAATATTCCATTACTTGTTTTATAACATGCTGCCTGCAGGCAGTTTATAGTTATTGCGTTCTCATTTTAATATCAGTGGAATTGCCTTAATTATAATACTATCGCCCCCTAAAATTCGCCTTAGTTTACAATCGCCGCTAAGAGAGGTGTAAACTTGAAACTTGATACGTTTTTTTTTTACCCCTCACTAGCGCCGACTTCGTGAGAGGCTCCGCTCCGGGGCTCGAGCCCCCACGGCCCACGCAGAACCATATTTCTAATATTTTTTAAAGATTTTAAAACAAAAGTAATTTTCGGCTCAAAAAAACGAACTTTCGTTTTTAAATCCTCGCATCCGAAAAAGTACCGACAATTTCGACTAATAATTTACATTTTTAGAAAGCTCAAAGATCTGGCTTTCTTACAAGCCCAATCTGATCAAGAAATAATTATAAATAGCAGCCCGATCCTGATTTTAAAGAAGTAATGATTTTAAATTTCTCGGCGATTTCTCAGGAAGTTCCAACTGACTTCCCACTTACCCTACTCGCGCAACCGGGGACGTCACGCCGTTTCCATGGAGATTGTGAATTGGATCGGGTTATTATGATGGAATTAAGAGCGTAGCATATGGCCATTATAAAACTTAAATGATTGAATTATGGTGGATTGAATTGTGGTGATGTATTGTATACATCGGGTGAAATTATTATATTTATATTTTAAGTGATGGAACGATATGGATTTTTTAAATGGATATTTTAATTTATGGATATTTTAATTTTATGGATATTTTAAATGATGGAACGATGGAATGAGGATGATGGAATCGCAAGACCTTCCGAGAGGTTGGTGGGGAAGGAGGGTACGGTACCTGTGGATGCCTCCTCCACTGGGTTCCAACCTAAATTGGGTGAATAAAAGAAAGTCATGTAGATTGTCACGGATGGCGCGGTAGCCCAGTGGTTAGCGAGCGAGAACATTAAAAAAAAAAATTAGGAAATATTTAATTCTGCGTCACAGCTTGCAGAGGTAATGCTTCAAACTGAATTGAAGATTCCAAGGCTCACATTAAAGCAAACAAGACGTGCAAATCCTCCAGCTACTTCTGTTGAAGAATACTACAGGGTGACTACCTTCATTCCTTGTGTTGCTAGTCTGATTCAAAATTTACATGATTGATTCGCTTCAAATGAGGATATTCTACCAAGTTTCCAAATACTTCTTCCTGATTTTACTTCTGTTGATGACACAAGCAAGTTGGAAAGTCTGTCTCCATATTTCGACGATAAAATGTCACCCTCAAAACTGAAAGCTGAACATGAACTGTGGTGTCGAAAGCCCAGGCCAGCCGACTCGTCCTAAGACTTAGAGCAGCAAGGTGGATGGCCGGGATAGATGAACTGTGGTGTGAAAGAACTATTGACACTAACATTGAGGTCCTGAAAGTGTTAGAGCAATGTAATGGTGTCTATTATCGTGCAAGCAGGTACCTCCTTACTGTCTTGGCTACATTACCAGTAACAACTTCTGGTGCAGGAATATCCTTTTCGACACTGAAAAGGGTAAAAACTTTGCCCCGTAGTGTAATGAATGATGACAGACTGAGTGCACTTGCCATAATTTCAATTCACTCCATTATTACTGTGGAACCGGATAAGGTCATACATATTATGGCAGGCGGTATTAAGACGGATGCAACACTAAATATAAATTTAAAAGAACTTTAAAAATCACGATTTTTACAATAGGAATAAAAGATGGATGCCATATTTTATTTTGAAGTGGGTCACATGATCTATTCATATAATATGAGTGTAATTATTATTTTTTTTTTTTTTAAACTATCGAACATCTTTTGCTGATTTTTTTTTATATATATTTTATGGGATAATTTGAATATTTCCTAAAATTTTCAAAACAATTCGTAAATTTTATGTTTGAAGAAATGTTTTTAAAATGTTTGAAAAATTAGGTCCCATAGGGTTCAATGTATTTCACTTTTTCAACCCGGGCTCAATCCAAAACTAATTGGGTGATACTATTCATTTACATTCCCATATGTCCCACAGACCGTCGCAACAGCAAGCAAAATTTCATTTTGATAAGTCATTTTCACAGTTATCATACGAACGGACAGACAGACAGAATGAGCAAAGTCATAAACACGTTTCAACTATGTTGTAAAGCAACCGTGCACAACCCGCGGCCCGCGGGCCTCATGCGGCCCTCGGCCTAATCGTGTGCGGCCCGCCGCCACCCTCAGCTTGGCGAACACATAAAAAAATTGCCTTTTACACCAAGAGAACCTTTGTGCAAAAATTATTAAAATGGAATATGTAATGAAAATCATTATTAAAGTAATAAACTGTATTCGTTCCAGAAAAATCGCACATCGTCAGTTCCGAGATTTCCTATCCCAGTTAGATTCTCAGTATGATGATGTCATTTATTTTACACAAGTTCGTTGGCTAAGTACTGGAAAAATGCTGAAGCGAGTGTATGACTTGCGTGAAGAGATCATTACTTTTTTCAAATGTCGTGATCATAATCTGGTAGTAGACTTTTAAGACAAGGAATGGCTATGTGATTTATCTTTTTTCAAATGTTGTGATCATAATCTGGTAGTAGACTTTTAAGACAAGGAATGGCTATGTGATTTATCTTTTATGGTTGATATGACACAACATCTGAATGAGCTAAATACGAAGCTTCAGGGGGAAAATAACCTGATACACAATCTATTTTACCCAATTAAGTCATTTGATTTTAAGTTATCATTATGGAATTCACATCTCAAGTCTGGTCAATTGTTGAATTTTCCAACAATGAGTAATTTTATTGCAAGTTGTGAAGACGATCCCATCAACTTTATTAAATACGCTTCACTAATAGAAAATCTGCAAAATGAGTTCAGTCGTCGATTTCAAGATATCAGAAAACTTGAGAAATCTTGTTGTAGAAAGTGATTGCAATACCATTCGCGACAAATATTGAAACACCGCTCGTCAATTTTCAGATGAAGCTTATCGAAATTCAGAGTAACTCCGAATTGAAAGCTAAATTTTCCGAAGTTCCTTTGATAGAATTTTACAGAAATTACTTACTTTGTGAAATCGAAAAATCGAAAATTCACGCTCAAGAAACGATAACGTCATTCAGGAGCACCTACGTATGTGAACAATCGTTTTCATTAATGAAACAAGTGAAATCAAAAGGTCGTTCTCATCTAACCGATGAACACTTGGAGGGAAACCTACGGATTCCCATATCCAACATTGAAGCAGACATTGAAAGAATAATGAAAACCAAACAATGTCAAATTTCCCACTAGCTCTACAAAAAAATAAAAGGATTTTGGCGATGTCTGTACGTTTTTGAAGCAAGTGAGTTGTTTTGTTTATTTCTGTATTTGTTTTTAATTTTCACTTTTATTTTTTGTTTCGGTAGTTACTGAAAATATATTGCTGGGTGGTACCCGCCCCCCTTGCGGCCCGTCGTTGCTTAGTCTATGTGAAATTGGCCCGCAGGTGCTAAAAGGTTGTGCACTCCTGTTGTAAAGTGTTAAATATTAACTGGAAATGTGGTTCAACTCGACTTTCTCATAGTACCAGAATACATTTTTAATACCTTTTCTTTCATATTTTATAAGAAAAAGTTGAAAAACCGGTGTTGTGGGTCCAAATGATAACACTTATATCGTGTTACCCTTAACTTTAAAGAGCTTGAAACAATCTTTCGATTGATACCATACAATGGTCTCCCCGGGTGGAATAACTTACCCAGCGAGGGGGGATAATGACGTAACGAGCAAAAAAATTGTATCTCGTCTATATTTTCACAACAATGATTGAAACTATGAAGTTCCCTGACCATTGTGCCATGAATAAGCTCTTTCATGGAGAATTATGTCAAATTTTGTCCTATGCTGCCGTATTAAAAAAGATAAAATTTAGCTCGGATTTTAGCTCGGATTTAAAAGAAAGTATGTCTAGCTCTAGATTTTTTAATAACAAAGTTTGAAAATCAATTAACATTTATGACTGCTATTGAACACAAGTAATCGTCCACTGGCATATAGACAGACAGACTGATATCACTCCAAAAATTGTCAGAACGCATTCATGAGATCTTAAAGCATATATTGTCATCAAAATCTCTAATTCGGAAATTTCCGGGATAACTATACTTTCTCTATACGATATTTCACAGTATTGTCATGATACAAGAATGAGTCCACATTTCTAGATAACTAACGCGTTTTTTCATAATAACAGCGTAAACAGGAACAATATGCAGTTAAACGCACTTAAATGCTCCACAAATTTAACAAAATTACCCATACTATTCTCAAAACATTGACGAAAGTCACAGTACAATGCAGCTAGTATCTCATCAACTGCTCTCCATGGTGACCCCTTTTATAAACTCTCTCTGTAGAGCATATTTCATATCTCGTAGAATAATCGTTAATTTGAGGTGCTTTTCTAATCTTCGGGAAGTCGCCAAATTGGCAATAAATCACCAAATCTGGCAACCCTTCTTCGAACTTCGGCAAATGGCAACCTTAAACTCACGTCGTGGGAAAGAATGTCTGTGCGTGTGTTTTCTCCGTCTGGTCTTCGAAAGAGACGAAACTAAGGAGGGGGAAAAGGACTCAAGAGCTTTACAAGTTCGTAACAGTAAGAGAAAGTAAAAATTAAACATGCTCACTATTTATTCACGCTTTTAACTATAAATGAATGCACATCTTCGCATTAGATGTATACACAAAAATCTCGAATTATATTTTCTCCCAATACTGTATTAGCAGTTACATTAAAATGAAACAACAAATTATCGCATAAACGAACCAATTGTAAAATGTTAGTAAGAGTTACAGTTCATGCATCAGTCGTTTACATGTGCGTATTTAGAGGGTGTCAGGAGGGTGCCAAAGCACCCCGTGGAAAATTGCTGATTTCATTAAAAGCCAATATAAGAGGGTAAAAAATAAGAAAATGCTTTTTAGAACTAGAACATTCAACCACAACTGTGAGTTTACTTCCACGTGTATATTAATAAGAACAATTTAAACTAAATGGAAAACTTAGGATTTCTGCATTTGGTATGTTTATGAATGTCCAATATGTCAGTTTAGTTGCTCTGTTTCCAAGGTAAGAATTCTGTTATGAAAGGAGGAATGTTTATTAAAGGTGGTATACACTAATTTTTAAAAATTGGTGCATAATAATTTTAAAAGTGCTATACACACCAATTCTTAAAATGTGATACCATCTATTTATATTGACTTTGCTCCCCTTCTGCTACTAGGCACTGCTCAAGCTCAAGGCCCTGCGCCCCTCGGGGCGCGCATAGTCTATCCCCCTCTTTCACCTTCTCTGTTGGGAACCCTCTTGGGCCCCAACTCCGTCGTTTTCTGAAGACTTGGGGAAGGGCATGACTTCGGTCCTGCCCCCCCCCCCCCCCCCCAAGCATCTCTTAGTTCTCAGCTACCTCTTAGTTGACTTAATTACCTGTTACTACTTCCTTTTTTATCTCTTTTTCCTTTTCGTCTGGAGTTTAAAGGGAGGAACTCTTCCTCTCCTGGGCACTCCGCTATCCCCGTCCTTGAGTCCTTGAGTATTTACTTTGCAGCAATACATATTTTAAGGTTGATAGTAAGCTCTAAACTTTTAATGCAATAAAATTTAGCACCCTTCTGGAAGATATCCTGCACAAGTTTATGCTCGTTTAGCGATAATTTCCATGCAGACAGATCTCACAAATTCATCATGCTTTGTGAACCTCCTTGAACCATTTGCTTACGATCGATAGAACACACTTTCCTATTTTAGAAAATCTTTGGACAAGTTCACGCTCTCTTGCCAACTTCATTTAACAATACGAATAGTTGGCAAGGCTTCAAAAAGAAGGTACGACAAAAAATTGCCCGCGAAAAGTTTTTTGGTCTTTCGCCGGCTACATTAAAAGAGGGTAATACCTAGAGACTTTATAACACTGCATATAAAGCAGCATAAAAAACATGGATATCAACCGGTTTTAAAGGTAGTATTCTTCTTCAGGACTAGCAAAAAGCACGAACTAAATTTACAACAGGATAGGCATCTGCTGGGAGAATAACAAACGTGACTGAAATAGGAAACGGTTGCCAGCGACACGAACAGAAAAAAAGGAGACAAAAACCACGGAGGAAGTAACGATTGGCAGGATGGTATGACTGAACGGCAAAACTTAAGGAGGAAAGAAGTAATTACAGAATTATATGAATTAACGGCAAAACATCAAAGAAAAATGTGGAAAGAAAGTAAAATAATTTAAAATACCCGTTCAGTGATTAACACTGCGAATTTAACTGCCGATCCGGTGGTCGAGAAGTCAGGAGCGTGCGTTTCCGTCTGATCGCTGGATTGCCGGGTTGTCGGTTTGAATCCCGCCAGCGGGCATGGATGTTGTCATGTCGAGGCCAAGTCAGACTTCCGCCCTTCCGGGAGCCTCTATAAAAGTGAAGCTGCAAATCTCCCCCCTTCGCCATGGGACGCCCTGAGGAGTCTTGTGGACATGGTCCGTAGGCGCTCCTTCACCACGGGGGAATTAGTAACGAAATAATTTAACTGTCCCTTCTAATTTTTAGCAGCCGTTTGAGCTTATTAAAAGAATAAAAACTTCCCTAGATGGTAATATCGCCTGCACTGTGCTGACGAGCGACAATGATCGCGTCACTGTGGTCCACGAGTGGGGATGGTTGATCAGTTGAGCACTTCCTTGCTTTTATCGTAAGAATTGCTTAGTCTGGAAAAGTGGGACTGGTTCCCGAATACAATGATAGCGCGGTCTTGAATTTGAAACGGCTTTTATAGACGAGTTCCGTGAGTATGAACTTTGCCGTTTCAGCCAAGTGCAGCTTCAGCATAATTTTTGAGAAATTTTCAGCTGCGTGTTAGAAAGTATTTTGTCGATCTCCATATCGGTTCGTAAAATTGTGGAATGTAACAAGTTTTCTTGCTACCATTTCATGCATTTGTTATTCCCTGCTAAACATCGATGTGCGAAACCGGTCCGTAGATGATGTTATCCATAAAGAAAGGGCAATTCTAGAAATTTCTTATACTCACTATACTACTACAATTGTTCATACCATAGAATAATGCTATCTATGTCTTAAATTTCAAAACTGTTGTAATCATGTAAATTACAACAACAACAAAAAAAAATCCATTAAGTTCTAAACTTTACATAATGTACATAACGGTAAATATATTTGTTTTTCAGATATCTTGTCCCCACCTCACTTGCATATGCTGGCGGTCGTCTCTCCAAAAGTGTTCAATAGTCGTAAAACGTATTTTTCCATCAAAATCTTTTGGAAACTTTTTGGAAACAATGTTTTCTCTATACAGTAATTTAATAAAGTAATCATGAGTATTCTGTAAGTATCAAAAGTTATGATGGCAAAATGGCAAAGTTCTCAAGATGTCAGTAACGCATATGCCTGTAGTTACCCAGCACACCACCCCCCACCTTGCGGTCAACCTTGCACACCCACTGAGAAATTAGAGATATACCCGTCTGTTTTTGACCATATGCGAAATAGGCAAATGCTGAGGATCCTTGAAGCTCTAGAGCGGGGGTCGGCAACTGGCGGACCTCGCTCCAGGTCCGGACCGAGGAAGGTCAAAAACTGGACCGCCAAACATTCTTTGATAGTATAAAATAAATGAATCAAATTATTTAAAAAAATATTTTTCCATATTATAGAAAAATATATTTTAGAATCAAACTTATAGAATCTATAAGTTTGAGCGCCACCCTTATTATTTTTATTTAATGAAATTATATTTATTTAATCAGAGCAGGCGTAACTCGAACGAAAACCTAACGCCACTTTATGAAATTTATCTTTCGGGCGGGTCTACTCGGCGGCGGCGACCTTGGTCATGGAAGCGCCTCCTTTGCGGTGCGGTCCTTTGTTATGCGCCAGCATTACACTTTGGCACGGAAGCGGTCGTCGAATCACTTCGTCAGTAGTTGTTGCGATCTCGTACGGAGCGTTTTGTTATTATCGAGGCTTATAACGTTTCTTTTTCATCGATATGGATCCTAAAAAGCGTAAAGTTGATAGTGAAAATAGGAAGTTTTTGACTGAGTGGACGGAACAATATTGTTTTACGCTGCCTGATAGACCTGGAACTGTTCCAGTTTGCCTCATATGCAACAGAACTGTCGCTCTTGTTAAAAGTGGCAATTTAAAGCCACACCACGAAACAACTCATCAGCAGTTCCCTAAAAATTTTCCTCTGGGTAAGCTTGTCAAGAAAAACTCAAGGCATATCTAGCTTCTTACAAAAAAAGCACGGTCTTACGAGTTCGCTCTATGAGCGAACAAGAAAAATCTGCAGAGGCAGCTTTGCGTGTGTGTTGGACTCTTAATAAACACCAGAAGCCATTTTCAGACTCTGAGATAGTAAAAAAATGTATGTTGGAAGTGGCCGCGACACTTTTTGAAGAGAAAAGGATGTTGTTGCCGCAATTCAAGGTTGTTGTTGCCGCAATTCAATGTATTCCATTGTCGGCAAGAAGCAATACAAGGAGAACCGAAATTTTGGCTGCTGACAATAAAAGTAGTTTGCTCGAACTTCTGCAGAAGGCGCCTTGCTACGCCATAGCACTTGATGAATCATGCGACATTGTTGATGAGGAAAAAATGTCCATTTTCGTGCGATTTCTGGATATTGAAAGTATATCGTTTTGGGAAGAATTGCTAGCAATATTGCCGTTTAAAGGCAAGACTCGCGGAGAAGATTTATTCAAGACTTTTGATGACTTCGTGACAAAATCAAACATTAGTTATAATAAAATGGTGTCTCTTTCAACTGACGGGGCCCCAGCGATCCTTAAACATTTAAATGCGCTCAATACCGAGCTACAAGGAAATGGGAAATTGATATGTGATCTGATACAAAGTGTGTCTTCTTTCCGTCGCAAGCTGGATATCTATGAAAAAGACATTGCAAGTCAAGAATTTATTCACTTTCCAACAATTTTTGAATATAAAAATAATTCTGAATTAGACATTGCAGTATTTTCAAATTTTATGTAAGAACTTAAGAAAGAATTTTCAACAAGATTCCAAGACTTTGCAGAGATAGAAAAGTTGTCACGATTCTTAAAATTGCCTTTTGAAGATTCTCCAGCGGCAGAATGGACAGACGTAGCTGCGAAGTTGTTCCGCCTTTCAAATCCTTTACTCCAAATGGAGATAATAGACTTGCAGGAAGACATTTCCTTGCAAACGTATAAAACTGCATCCGCCGAAGAATTTTGGAGTAAAACATGTCTCAGAAAAATATAGAAATTTCAAAAAATTACCCATTTACCTGGCTACTCTGTTTGGCTCCACATATGTATGTAGAAGACCCAGACCGTCCGACTCATCCAGAGGACACGAGCAACCATTTGGACGGCCGGAACACATGTATGTGAAACTTCATTTTCAAAAATGAATTTTTTGAAGAACGAATATCTCTCAAGATTAACGGCCGCCCACCTTGAAGACATTCTTTGCATAAGCTGCTCCCCGCGTGAACCTAACTTTAAAAAACTGGTTCAAGAACGCAAATGTTATTTCTCCCATTGATTTTTGAATACAAATATGCCTATCTACTGTATTTCATATTATTTTGTGAGTGAAAATTAAAATAAAAAACTAGTAAGGAATATGAGTTTTTTTTTTTCTGGACCTCGATAAAAAATTTCAAAAGTACCTGGACCCCACCTAAAATTACTTGCCAACCCCTGCTCTAAAGGCTCATTTTTCTTGCCCAATGTACTATTTTTTGCTATGAAAGTATTAATTTACCTAGGGGCTCGGCAAGTGTTAAGACGGTTCTGGAGATATATCATGCTAAAAAGATTTAGCAAGAAATTGCTCAACTGATCATCGCTCAAAACCTGTGGACCATAGTGTTCATAGTCCACGGTAGTGACAATCCGTTGAGTACTTCCTTGCTATTGTTACGAACATATCCTCTTGAATCGTGTGTGTATACGCTGGATACAAGAGTAAGTTCAAGTGTCTGGATAACTAACGTTTATTTACAAGCATAATATAAACAGGAACAGTATACAATCAAACAGAACTTAATTGCTCCACTAATTTCACAGAATAAGCAATAATATTCTCAAAATACTATCGAAAATAATTTCCCAAAACAACGTCTACTATTGAAGTCTCTATATCTCAAAGAATAATAGTTATTTCGTGAAATTTCTGAAACATTTCGAATGCCGCCAAATGTCACCAAATTGCCGATAAATCGCCAAATCTGGAAACCCTTCTTCTAACTGGGAAATCCTGGAAACCCTGATCTCACGTCATACTCATGTCATACTGACGTCATGGACTGTATTTTCTTCGCCTGGCCTTCGGGACAGACGAAAGAGGAGGCACCAAAAGGAATATTGAGCTCTGGCAACACTATTTTGCAAAGCCCTGTTATAGGGCAGCAGTCGCTTCACTGCAAAAATAGTCAAATCGTTGTTCTACAGTGCCACAAACGGTAAATATATCCAAAACCTAAATTTGTATTTGGAACCCTTAAAATACTTTCCCTGAGCATAGGCTTTAATTACGCTGAGTTTCCTGTGTTTCATACGTGACGAGCACCTTATGTTGTGGTCATTAGTTTTAAATAGAATAACAGATGTAAGTATAATCTAGCCAAGACGCATCATTATGGGGTCCCTGTGTGTGACGCTTACCCCCTCATCGAAAATAGCAATTTGTCTACTGTGATGGCGCAAGTGATTTATAAAAATTCATTTTTATTTTCTACTGGAAGTTACTGAAAGTAAACATATTGATACTTTTTCAAATTTCTCAGGTTATATATACGGTATAACGAATGAATGCATAGGAGAATTATACAGTGCGATACAAAATAAATAGGCCAAACTTTACAAGGTAGTAGTACACATCAAATCAAGCATTTTTCATCATAGTTTACCGGATCGAAAATGAAACGCAAAGGCGTTACAGGGCGCTTACTTGTTGGGAAGCGGCCGCTCCGCAAACATAAAAGCGTCATTCTGGTTGTTATTTTCTGGTTCTAGAAGGAAACCACGTATGCAAATTTCATCGAAGAAGACGAGCTCTCATGTAAATTTTCGAAATTGGGCCAGAAGTAAGGAACTATCTGAACTTCACGTTTTCGTTCCGATGGATTGTGCGAGGTGGTCGAATAGCTTGACCCCACGATCGCTCGATCTATCGTGTCTTTACTTCTTTTAGGGGAGACGGAAAACAGGAACCAAAATTTTCAAATAATATTCCATGCTGTATATTTTAACTAGATTACAAATAAAAAAATCTGATGTGGGCAACACATGACTTTCCTTATATAATGTAATGAATTTACTACTTTTACAGTAAAAAAAATAGGTTTTTCTTATAGTAGATACTAATATTCTTTCCAAGATATTGAATTTTCGACAAATAAGTCGTCATTTTCATTGATTTAGGGTCATTTTTATCCATTTGGCGAGATTTTCGTTAATTTGGCAACATTTCAAAAAGTTGGCGACATTCCGCCAAATTGGTCGCCAAAATCTCGCCAAAGGTTATGGACGAAGAAATAAGTTGTTCTTATAGCAGATAAATGACTATTGGCGTTCAAATACAAAAGTATTACTCAAAGTATCTTTTCTCATGAATGGAACGAGCTAGATCCACGGGAATGATGTCACCAAATTTATCGCATGGTATTACATATGAAAAGTGAGCATGTTTCTCAATAGGAAATATATTTTTTTATTTTATATGACTTTTTGATAATTTTTTTTAAAAATGTGCAATATCTCGAGAACGGTTCATGTTAGCGTTCTAAAATTTATGTTAATCGTTTTTTAATGAAAAATTACATAAGAAATGTCTATTTGCGTAACTTTTTTAGCGGTTTTGATTTTTTGACGATTTTTTCAAAATTTCACTCGAAAATTTAGGGGGGGTTCTGAAAATTCGATTACGTTTAAAAGCAATAGACTTCCAGTGTTTATAGATTGTGATTTTTGTGCCAAATTTAGTTCGAATCGGTCCATTCGTTCGTCAATTATCGTCTCCACAGACTCACTGACACACACACACACAACACACACACACACACATACTTTCACACACACACACATACTTTCACACACACACACATACTTTCACACACACACACATACTTTCACACACACACACACACACACACACACACTCACGCACACACACAGACATCACTTCAAAAATGTTTGATTCGTGATCAAGGATGCTTGAAACGTGCTCTCCCGTCGAAAACTCGAATTCGAATTTTCGACCCCGTCACAATACTTTCCTTATACATTATGTATATAAGGAAAGTTAAAATGCAAGAAAATAAACAGACCCCTCACTAAGCTTCACTTTTTCACTTGTTAAAAATTAATTTCTGATTCACATAGAAAAATTCCTATTAAAAATGTATATCTGCATATTACATTAACACTTGATTCAGTTTCAATAAAAAAAAAATTGTTCTTGCCATTAATACACAGACTTGTAAATTTCTGTTCTATAGCTATGCCACTTCTAATTTATATGTTACCGACAATGTGTTAAATTAGGCATTGTATAGAATGCCTTGGCATGCTATACAATATTTTAATAAATAATTCATCCGTTTGGCGTCGCTGCCGTTAATGTAGCGGTATTTTTGCAATTTGGGCTATATATTCATCAGTCTGGGGGCGACATACCGTGAAGTTGGCGATATTGCGCTAAATGAGCCACCAAGTTATCCAAATTTATCACCAAGTGTTATACACAAGAAAATGTTTCTTGTGTATGAAAGATTATCGACGAATTATTGGTCGCAAAAATACAATTCATCTCTCTTGAAAATTCGGGTAAACTATTAGAGAAAGCAGGAGGGCACCGTCATTAATCTCTGCGCTGGACGGAACAAAAATACTTTGTTTATTTACACAGAAAATATTTTATGCATTTACTTCGGATAATATATGTCATGGTAATAGAGGTGATCCAGGGAAGAGGCTCGTTAGTCACATAAAATTATAATTCATTGATTTTATAGCCTTAGAATACGACTTTCTATATTGGCCGAGCTTTCCGTCGACCTCCATCGCGTATGAAATGTCAGTACAGTCTGCAGTGGTTACACACAAGTTACATTTACGTCGAAGGGCGGGATCTGATTAAGGCATGGGAAACATGCCGTCTTCGCAGTTTCTATACTTAAAAAATCTGATGTGGGCAACACATGACTTTCCTTATATAATGTAATGAATTTACTACTTTTACAGTAAAAAAATAGGTTTTTCTTACAGTAGATACAAATATTCTTTCCAAGATATTGAATTTTCGAAAATTACTCGTCATATTCATTGATTTAGCGTCATTTTTTTCCATTTGGCGAGATTTTCGTTAATTTGGCAACATTTCAAAAAGTCGCCAAGTTGGCGACATTCCGCCAAATTCGTCGCCAAAATCTCGCCAAACGTTATGGACGAAGAAATATGTTATTCTTACAGCAGATAAATGACTATTGGCGTTCAAATACAAAAGTATTACTCAAAGTATCTTTTTTCATGAATGGAACGAGCTAGATCCACGAGAATGATGTCACCCAATTTATCGCATGGTATTACATATAAAAAGTGAACATGTTTCTGAATAGGAATTTTTTTTTTATTTTATATGACTTTTTGATAATTTTTTTGAAAAATGTACAATATCTCGAGAACGGTTTATGTTAACGTTCTAAAATTTATGTCAATCGTTTTCTAATGAAAAATTAGATAAGAAATGTCTATTTGCGTAACTTTATTAGCGGTTTTGATTTTTTGATGATTTTTTCAAAATTTCATTCGAAAATTTAGGGAGGTTCTGAACATTAGATTGCGTATAAAAACAATAGGCTTCCAGTGTTTAAGGATTGTGATTTTTGTACTAAACTTTGTTCGAATCGGTCCATTCGTTCGTCTGTTATCGTCTCCACAGACTCACTGACACACACACACACAGACATCACTTCAAAAATGTTTGATTCGTGATCAGGGATGCTTGAAATGTGCTCTCCCGTCGAAAACTCGAATTCGAATTTTCGACCCCATCACAATACTTTCCTTATACATTATGTATATAAGGAAAGTAAAAATGTGATGGGGATGCAGTTTCGGATAAGAAAGTTTATCTTTTACGCGTCTAATTATGATTATGTGCTATTTAAGGCTGAGAGGAAGAGCAATTCAAATGAAAATGTTGACGTAGTGGTTGTGGTTAGGATTAGGATTACTATATTTCTTGGAACTTTACTTAACGTTTCTTAATCCTAATGATGTCGCTGATCATATTTTGCTATCTCGTTCAAATTTTTAACCTTTCTCCTCAATTTTCTTAAATGGAATTTATAAGTCATTCTAACCGTGGCTCAATTTCACAGACACGTCTTTAATAAAGCCTTTCCAGCATCAAGGTATACTTCAAAGATAACCCAAAAAAGGAGCCCAACCTTGATTTAATTCAGCCTTATCTTACAATGAAACTATAAATTGTGTTGAATCTGGTATTTTTCTTTTGAACATAAGATAACAAGAATGTCTACGAGGAAGTAATGCAACTTTTCCTGCGAAGGATGGATGCTGCAATTAATATGGGGGTCGACAGCCTAATGTTTAGATTATTTACCAACTTCGGGGCAAATAGAGATTTAACTGGAAAGCTCGAGGTTTATCGTTCCCTTGACTTCAAACTTCGATACGTAGTTGCAATCTTGGAAATAGAGATTTCCGTACCAAGTTTTACTCCATATATTGTTCTCTGGTAAAATTGAAAATTTCCTCAATTTGTAGGGCTCTTGGAAGTAATTTGCTACACTAGGGGTATGTTTAATATGTCCATACGCTCCCTGTTCAACATATTCTTACGTCCACGTACCATGCTCATATTCAATACGCACCTGGGAATCCAAACAGTCGAGACCCACTCGAGAGTATGGAGCAGTTGAATGAACGGCCGGGTTCAATACGTACCTGTTCAATATGCTCATGTTCAATGTGAACCCGTTCAATACACTCATGTTCAATACACTCACGTTTAATACGCACCCGTTCAACACGCTCATGTTCAATGTGAACCCGTTCAATACGCTCATGTTCAATACACTCATGTTTACGCACCCGTTCAATTTGCTCAAGTTCAATACGCACCCGTTCAACACGCTCATGTTCAATATGCACCCGTACAATACACTCATGTTCAATGCGCTCTCCTGTGGTTTCTACTTTTCTTAATTGCAAATCTGATAAACATATTTGGGATATAAATGGAGCTCCTAGCTCGTCATCGTTTATTATTTAATTTAATGTCAATGGTATGCCAAGTAAAAAATACATCCGTCATTTCTAAATACTTCCTGTTTCATGCTTGCAATGTAAATTAAATTCCGTTTTGTAGACATGGGCTATTTTTAGATTATTTGCGTACGCCAAAAATGTATAATAGTATGTTATTTAACTTACGTAATTTACATTTTTGTCTTTACTTACTTTGAGCTAATTTAAATTTCAAAACCTTTCGTTCATCTTTCAAATATGTGCATTCCAAAATACATTTGTCAACTTTTCAATAGTTTAAACAATTGGTGCTTTAACCACTTTTATTCGATTGCGTATAGCTACTTTACTGTTGACAGACATAACGTGTACAGTCATGGGCCTTTACTTACAAAGTCATTGGAGCGCTTAAGCGCCATCTTGGGAACCCTGCTCGCGGTTACAATAAAGTACGGATTAAATGAAATTTAGAAAAGTGGAGATGTGCGAATACTAGAGAGGACTATCCTCGAATACTAGAGAGTATTTGAGATTCGAGTTATATGTATAGTTATATATAACGTTGCTAGAAGAAATTCGAATATCATGCCATAGTTATAACAGTAGGTTCTGGAATAAAAATCCAGGATACTCCAAAAGAAACAATTTAAAAGTACCAAGAAGAAAGTTTGTTTATTTGTTTTAATCATTGCAAATATTATTGTATGTATCGATGTAGTATTGAAAGTCATGGTAATCGCTGAAATTTGTTTGTATATATTGTATTATAATCTTTTGTATGGATGTTTGCAGAAGAAGTTTTGTATATATATATATATATATATATTTGAACAATTTGTTTAGGCCTTGTGCTTATCCACTTGTATAACTTTAATGCTTGGATATTTTTTGTTTTTCTATTTTCAAATCCACACCATTGAATTTTGTTGATTATCTTTAACTTAATGACTAGAAATATGCATTTTATTTCCAAATTATTGATACTTCTCTATTTAATACTTCTTTATAATTTCTAGTTATATTTTAAGTTTAGGTTTATTTGAGTTACAACTTCTCTATTCTATCATTGGATTTTCATATTATACTATTATATATATATATGTGTGTGTGTGTGTGCCTTTGAATAGTATTCGAGGCATTTTGTATACGCAATAACCAATTTTAGAAATATTTTTGTATATATCGTTGCTCCCATTTGAAACAGTTCTGCACACAAGTGTTTATGGATCTGAAATATTTGTATATTTCAACTGTATCTAGTATGGACAAACTTATTGTATATAATTGTTTATCATTTTTAACTCGACATTATGTTTTGCTTTCTGGTTTTAGCAGATGTTCCATAAGCTGTAATTACTGTAAATCTTCGGGTCGGTGCCTATTGGTGGTTAATTTGATAATCTACCAAATGAAAATATTTTCGAAACATTGAAATATTTGAAAACATTGAAAACAATTAAAATATTTCTAAAACAAGAACAGGCTGTATCCTCGGCAAATCGCAAATTTGGCTACATTAAGTTCCGTTTGATGGTCGATACGATAAATATGCAAAGATACAGCCTTCTGGGTCACAAGAGGGTGGGACTTTTGGAACCTCTGAAATGACTGTTCGAAACCCTCATTTTCTCCGCCGCGCCGGAGATAAATCGAAAGTTCATCAAAGTCAGGTTCTGTGCAGTGGTCGATAATAGGTCTACAAAAATTCAGCCTTTTGATTTGGTCACCAGGAAGGGGTCCTCCTGAAGAATCTGTAAAGACTGTTTGATGCCCCCGATTTCTCTTCCTTCAGGGAGTAAACCGAAAATCCGGTTCTGTTAGGTTCTGTACCGTGGTCGATACTATATGTATACAAAGATTCAGCCTTCTAGATCACCTGGGAGCTTTCGGAGGATCTAGAAAAACAAAAACACATTAGACAATTATATACAGTGATAACTAATAAATAATGTTTTAAATATAAGTATTTATTTATTAATAATTTGCCGAGGTATTCGAATATTCATGATCTGGTTAATATTCGAATTCTAAAAGTTAGCTATTTAGTCATCTCTACAACAAAAGTATTAAAAAAATTCGTTGCCACCGTGTTGGGGAAAATTTGAAAAAATTGTTTGTAAGAAGCAAACTTCAACAATTACGATAAAAATACTACCCACCGGAAATACCATACAATCACGCGCACTAGCAGTACAATCATACTAAATGCTTCCGCTTTTATTCTGGTTAATTAATGCAACATAAATCCAGAAAATATGAAGACAAGTCCGGAGAAAGCGTAATATTTCACTGGCGAAGATAAAGTACTGCAGATGCCACCGTTTTAGGAAGGAAAAAGTGAAAATAGCATGTTTTCCTCTTTGAAGTCTTGGCAAAAATGTTTGCGATGATTGCAAAGCCAAATTTGTAGAATTCATAAACCATAAAGCAAAAATAAACAAAGTTGTTTAACTCACGGCGCCAGTGAGATTGAAACCACATATCTGAAGCCTGACCAAGTCGTACCTGTTGTGAAACTGACCTTTTCTTATAGCAGGAGGCTCTGCCTCCTGCTCGATACGCTTCGCCAACCCCCGTAATTCGCTGTACGAGACAGATAAAATCGATAGACGTGCCGACAAGAAAGAACAATTTTCATTTCATAAGTGCAGAAAAAATGAAATATGTCGTAAAGAACATAAATAAAAAAGGGCTCCATCCTGCAAAAATTCAACTATGTAGGTACCTGCTTGCAAAAATTCGTGGTATTGCTATTGTTAGTCTATCCAAATAGCGAACTCGCAGCTTAAATATTTTGTGTTTGACTTTGACATTACGTATTTCTTCAACTACAATAAAGGGTGTCCTAAAAAGATTGAAACGCGCTTTAATTCTTTACCAGTTGGAGATAAGCGGGCAATGCAAATTGCAAATATGTTGAAAGTAAGGTAGGAAATAAGACTACGTTAATGAAATAGTCCTCTCATTAATTTTCAAAAAGTTACACTTTTTAAATTTTTATACGACCCCCTTAGACACATTTGGTCAATCAGAATTTTTTTATTTTTAATGCAACAAGAACATTAAGAAAAACCGCATATCTGTATCTTTAAAATTGAGCGAGTTATATTTAATTGAAAATTGAACATTGTGAATGGGGGACATATATAAAATTAGAAATGTAAATTTGTGACATATCACAAAAAGGATAAAACTGGATGATAATACGTAGGAGAACCCCCAAACGTGTAGTGAGTACCACTGACTTATGTGATTTCTACCTGTGTAATGTTTTATTTAGATGCATTTGTGATAAAAAGAAAATTTTGACACATATTAACGTATGTTTGATCTAAACAATTTCCATCGTCAATTTGTTTATGATCCTTATTTTCACTGATGAAACAGCCTTGCCCGATTTCTCATTTATCATAATTCAGTTGATTTTAAAGCCTTCGGTTGATTTTAAGCCTTGAAGCCTCGGCCCATTCTTCATTTTCCTCAGAAGATCCCACAAAATCACTCTTGTCAAAAACCCCAAAACTCCATAGCATAATGTGTTTTAAAATAATTTAATTTCTTTACTGATATATAAGCCCGGAAGTTCGAAAAGTAGAAAGTACTGAAACAGGTAAGAAAATAAGCAAAATAAAACGTCAATGTAGGCAGCCATTTTCTGACTTAATACTGTTATGTCTTGAGTGCCGACAATCGGCAAAGCCTAGACCTATCCTTCATTTTCCTCAGAAGATCCCGCAAAAACACTCTTGCCAAAGACCCCAAAGTTCCAAAAAGCAAAGTTTTAAACTGACTGCACTCCTTATTTTTTTTTTCACTCCAACGGAGGACCATACCAAAAAGTTAAAAATTCGGTAACATGAAAATTTTCAAAAATATATTAATTTACTTTTCCATGGACATATGAAATGGTATATATAAAGGAAAAATATTGTGACAGGGGCCGAAAATCCCACTCTCACATTTTTATTTCTTTGCAAGATTTGAGATCTCTATACAAATCAACTATTTTGCAAATGATGTATGAGTGTCTGTTTGTAACTTTATGACCACGATATCTCCCGAGCAAATTAAGCAAATTGAATGAAATTTGATACGAGTATTTTTATCGAGACCATTGATTTTCGGAGTGAAAAGATCAGGTATAGACTCAATTTTTTGACATTTTTTTTTTTTCGATAAACGGAAAAGCATTAACAAAAATAATTATGCTAAAATTTGTAACGTAAGCAGTTACTTTATATGCAATTGTTATTTAAAAAGTGGTGTCATTGATTATAGTACGTTTTCATGAGCCATTCTCGAGATATTGCACGTTTTTAATATAAAATAAAATAATTATAAAAATTAATTATACTCACTATTATCGAATGAGTGAATGTTTGTAAAATTCTTATTAAATGATATGTCTTCTATTAAATGATATTTGGTATGCTTAATTTTGTGGATTTATTTTGTACTATTTTGTATTCACTTTGTATTATTTTGTATTCATTTTGTACTATTTAAGAAATTATAAGTGGTAGAATCTTGGAAATGGGGGGGGGGGGGGTAGGAGGAGACAAGATCAGAGCCTCCTTTGACCCTAGGGAAATGCTAGGAGCCTGAGAAACTCTGGGGAGTCTCAACTAGGTATCAACTAGGGGATCTGCCCCCCTGCTCGCTACTCTTAGCCACCCACCGCATTTACTTCGCGAGTTATTTCTAGCCAAACTAAAGCTTAAATCGGTAAACGGTTTATTTCATCATGTTACCCTATAATTTCTTTATAAATGTACCAAATTTCATATTTTTGTATGCTATAATTTTTGCAGTACGAGACAGGGAAAATCGATAGACGTGCCAATATGAAAGAACGTTTTTCACTTCATAAGTGCATAAAAAGTAAATATCTCGTAAACTACATCAAATTTAAAAAAAAAGGGAGGGGGCGTCCTGCAAAAATTCAACTATATAGGTACCTGCCTGCAAAATGTCGTGGTCTTGCTATATTGTTAGTTTATCTTGGACGCGAACTCGCAGCTCAAATATTTAGTCTTTGACTTTGATATTGAATATTTCTTAAACTATATATCGAAAAACAATTTATTTCAGAGTGTTCACTAAAGCTTTCTCTACAAGTGTACCAAATTTTATATTTTTGTACGCTTCAGTTTTTGCGAAACGAAGCAGGGAAAACTCAAGGAACGAGAAATTTGTGAAACAGCCGCGACTGAGACGTCAGTTACTTTTTTTCTTAATATAAAAAGAAACAATTTATACGTGCCATTCATCTATGATAAAGTTATATTTTAAGTTTCTGATCACTACAAATAACGACACAAAAGGATGTGTTTTATCATCTTTCACTTATTATATTGCTAACAAATTTCTGTTTTTATTCTGTTTAGCTTCTTAAAGAAATATTCGTGGTCCACGTTTGACCCGTAGGCCGCTAATATTCTACATAGTTGGAGATCACTACCGTGTAAAATTGTGATATCGGAGGTTGGGCTTTTGTGCGCCTTTTCAGCTTACCCAATGCGCATTTAATAACTTTATCTGCTCTTTGAAATATGTGTCATAAAATATGTTACTCGCTCTAACTCATCAATTTGTTAACATCTGAAACGGCTTCGGCACTTCAAACGTTTGGAAATTATTTTGGTGTTTTTGTATTTGATTGTCAGAAATTAACCCGAATTTTATTATTTTTAATTTTGCACTGCATTACGAAATTTATTTTCCGTCGAATTTTCTAGGCGTGAAACGGATTCGCCGTGATAAGATATACTGCGTACGTAAACGTGACGAACAGATAGATATTAATTCCTATTCTGCGACAGTCTTTTTTAAATATTGCGTGTAAATCGTCGACTTCAGCAGAGCGCTGTTTGATGCACTCACTTCGATTTCCACCTTGAATCTCTTACGCATGCGCAGCCAGTCAGCTGTTTTATCTCTCTCTCTCTGTCTCCCGCTGAACGACCAGCATAACGCATTCAGCTACTGCAACCGTAGTATCCCTCGCTCTGAGCACAATTCTCTCGCTTTGTTTTTATTTACTTTAAAAGGCATCGTTACTACGCAAATGCAACAATGAATGAAACACTCGCCCCAGTAAGCAATCCCATCTCGACGAAACCGCGAATGTGCCACTCGTACAATCATTCTCCTGAAAAACTGTATCTCAAATCAGACTGCTTTGGTCTTGGTTCCTTTATATCAGCCTACTACTTGCAGCCTGAAATTGGAGATTTGGTCCAAATTGATAGAGTTTTATACACAGACTGGGCCCTGTACGTCGGTAATAGTAATGTCGTACACGTATCCGGACTCGATATGGACAATAATGAAATTCCATCAGACACTGCTTTCGTAAGATTAACGAGTATGGTCGATGTCGCAGGAGTGAGTGGGGTTCGCGTTAATAATAAAAGTGTTGGGGCTAAAGAAAGAGGACTGGAACCTCAGCCACTTGATGATATTTTAGAAAGTTGCTACTCATGCCTGGACAAAGAAGTAGATTTTAATCTGTTAACGAGGAACAGTGAGCATTATGTGACTGAGTGGAAATATGGCCGTGGATGGAGTGACCAGGTAACCTTCTTTTTTTCTTTGTTTGGGTTTTTAAGATGGCGGAGTATTGGGTGGTAATATGTGATATAATACACGCAAAGGAAGACTGTATAACTTCTCGGTGCAATCTGTGGGTGATTCTTTGCTAAATGGAGGCCGATTAAAGGCCAATTTTTTTGTTATTATTTTCGTTATTTCACTAATATATCAGAAATACTAAGTAGTAGTAAAAATTCTAAATCTCCGAGCCGATTTGATGATTCAAATCCACATCTGAATTCAGACCAACTCTAAAGAATCTTTCAATACCACAAAAAAAAATATAGTTTAAATTGACGTACTATTTAAAAGTAAAATTTCAATGGAACGAAATTATTTATCAATAGTTTCCTTCCAATTTCTTATAAATTTCTTATAACGTGATTTAAGCTGCATTGTGCTGTCTGCTGATATACTAGCGAAGGATTTACTATGAGGCGTTGCAGCCTACAACGGCATTTAAGACTTTTAAAAGTAATAAGTTATAAGTGACTTTTAAAAGTAATAAGTTATAATTGGAGCGATGTGTATTGCGTGTGTCTGCTATTTATTTATAATAAGGAAAGCATAATACTAGCAATGTTTAAGATCATTCAAAAACACAGAGTGCTATGAATACTACTTGTGCCCCAACTTTTCTGTACATGTTGTTTATTCTACATTTATGTTTGATGGTTTTCCACATTAGATCATTTTTAAAAGTTATTAAACATGAATAATATAGTTAAGATGGAATAATAACACGTTGGCGAAACTACGTGAAAACAAACAGAAGGGGTATTACCTACCCCAAGAAAGCTGGTTTTCTGACATTTATCACATTTAACTTGTTTTTATAACGCTCATGATAAAAATTGGTTTGCAGTATGATAAGTTAAGTATTTTTGTAGAGATTTTAGGGCCAGTTATAGAGTATGCATGCATTCAGTTATTTATTGCAGGTTTTATTACCAAATTTTTAAAACTGTAATATTTAAATTCTGTATCAAAAACTTGTTTAAAGATCAGGAGATAATTGAAAATATATCCATATAATTATAATCAAAGGATTAAATTATATTAAATTATTAATATGATAAATGATTAAATAAATTAATCAATTTTAACAAAACTCCATTTAAAAATCCTTTACATCTACGATTTAACACCTAAAGAAATACTTAACAACTTCAGTGTACCTATATTTGACTAATGAAAGCATTTCATTAGTAAAACAGTATAAAATAAGTTAAACTTATCAACTGCTTTACAATGGCTGGAGTGACTTACTTCTGTTTCAATTATCCTGATGAAGGAGTCTGTTTTTACCTACAAAACATTTGATACATTTACTTCATTATTTTGTGCTGTTTTACTAACGAAGTGTTTTCATTGCAGTTATTTTTACATCATTTTGATCAATTTTATTTGGTAAAAAATCGTATGCAACCTGAAAATTATAAATATTTATTTTAATGTCAACAATAAAAGAAAAAAAATAATTTGTGATATAAGATATTACAATAGCCATAAGAGATTAAAACAACCTTTTCGCTAAATAATAAAACTCTTATTAGGTGTAAAGGCACAGCGTTAACGGAACATAAGCCCATTGGAAAGTTTCTGTTATATTTATTGATCCAGCCTTGCATGAAGAAAAAGTGTGTTTCCTTAGGCGAACGCGGCCACACAATCAAGTGCTTCTGCTTGTTTGGGTTTCACTTCTCGGGGATGTTGGGTATGAATATATGATGCAATACTTGTACAGCCTACACACGTACAAGGGAAATGTTTGTTTTCCTTGAAGAGCGCGAAGTAACTTGTGATCCAGTGTTCCTTTTTCGTTTTCATGTGGAAAGAATTTGGATGTACTATTCTAAATTGGGTGAATAAAAAGAAAGTTGTGGACATTGTCACGGAGAGCGCGGTAGCCCAGTGGTTAGCACGCGGGAATTGCACTCGGTAGGCTCGGGTTCGATTCCCGCCACTGCCAAAACTGCCGCCGTGTTTAGGGGAAGGAGGGTACGGTCCCTGTGGATGCCTCCTCCACTGGGTTCCGGTCTAAATTGGGTGGCACTTCCTGGCCGTCCAAATAGTTACCTTAACCTTTCTGGTAGGTCGCGCCAGCGAGGTTGAATGCGAGTTGAGAATTTTCAAGTTGAGTTTTTTGCGATATGAGAATTTTCAAGGGTAACGAACAGGCTGGTCGCCGAAGGCGGCTAATACTATACAAACGTGGTATCACACATTTCGCATATATAGAGGAAATATTTTTATTTATTTATTTAGTGATCGTCTAGTGATCGTCTAGATCGTCAAGGGTAACGAACAGGCTGGTCGCCGAAGGCGGCTAATACTATACAAACGTGGTATCACACATTTCACATATATAGAGGAAATATTTTTATTTATTTATTTAGTGATCGTCTAGTGACCAAGTTATCCAGTGATTGTGCTTATATTTAAGATTGTAGTTATGTTAGATATAAATATGGGATGCGATACTTGCATAGCCTACATATGTACAGGGGAAATGTTTCCTTGAGTGCAGTGACCAGGCAATTCGATGCTCTTGTTTGTTTGGGTGGCACGTCACGGCGATGTTGTATATAAATACACGATGCACAGAGCGAATATTTGTTTTCGTTAGTGACGTGCATTTCTTTAGTGAGGTATTGTTTTCCTTAATGAGGATTTTTTTCAGTGGTCAGGTACGAGACCTGATTTATGCATGGACCAGTCAGGTCATAGCCCTGCCCTCCCCCCTCTCCAAATTCCCTCATAATGGTCTGAAACTGTAAAAAGCTTTTAAAATAACTGAGAATGTCAGTGTCGTGTAAAAAGTCGCAGCAAAATAATTTGTATATGATCTTGATTTCTATTAGTTTAATATTTTTAAACACTCTTTTACTGTTGATGGTATAAATAAGCCTACAAAACAATGCGGCCTTAGATCAAACAGGTCAGGCCCTGATCAAGTAAGCAAGTGCTGCTGTTTGTTTGGGTTTCCAATAAAAAAAAAACTGGATATAAATGATTACTGGTGCATACGTACTTGCGCAGCCAACACATGTTTGGAGGAAACGTTTGTTTACTTTGAGCGCGGAGTGACCAGGTAATCAATTCCTTTTGTTTGTTTTTATTGTTCTGTTTGTTTGATTCAGATAAAGACACTATTTGGTATAAATATGCCATACTTGTGCAATCAACATGTATAGAGGAATATTTTTAGCGAGTGCAGTGACCTTGTATTAGAGTTCTGTTATTTAAGTCTGCGAGGTATCTTGTAAGTAGTATACGTCTTGCAATACTTGTGCAACGTGCACGTGTATAGATCTGTTTGTTTGTGGCAGGTAAGAAAACTGAACGTGTGTGTGTGCGCGCGCGCGGCTACTTGCACTAGGAAACATTTTCTTGTGTCTGTTGTGGTGTTTGAAAAGGTTTCATAACATATTTGCTGTGGCCGGATACAGGCGTTTTCTTGTTGTGACAACAAATCATGAACTGATGGTAGAAGTTTCCTGGTTTTTTTTACCTACCCATCCTTTGGCGGTACATTAGAAAGCAAGAAACTTTTAAACATCATATTCTAACTTGTTTTCACAATAAAACAACGTCTGAAGCAGAACTTTAGGTTGAGTCAATACAGAAGCGGATGAACTTAATAAAGTACAATAAATAGCCTTATAGTTATACATTTCACAAATAAAAATACAAATACTGCTCTTCAATTTTTTTAATTCAAATTAATAATATAGAACAGCATTATTTCTAGTTAAGCATTATGTAATATTTTCTAATTAATGTTTGCAAAATGAACATTTAGATAGTTCTTTTGATAAACATTTTTTATCTTCTTTTAAATGGCTTTCTCTTCTTAAATTTTCTACCAAACATTTGGTGTTGCCCTGGGGTAACTTAAGTAATCATCGACACTGTACATGAGAAGGTCGCCTCTGCTTGGCAGAAATTCTATCATTATACAGGTCATGATCAATCATTCATTCTGTATTTTCTTTTATTTCCCAACATAGAAAGTGAATATGTTATGTACGCTGGAGAATCCTTCAGTAAGAGTACATGTAGCAGTATGGCCATCTCGGACTATTCAAGTTCTCTGACCCTCCTTTATATCTATTACCGTAGGCGACACTTCTGGGGATAATAATATGGTAATTTCCGTAATAATTCAGATAGTGCAGTATATGCGGGGGGAAATAATAGTTTAAATTACGTTATAAATGTTATTAAAATGGTATAACGTAACACAAATGAGGCAAATGCATCCAATTCATCGTCGTCACTAAGCTGTTACCAATTTGAAGAATAATCCTATATAAAAAAAATTCTAATGTTCTTTTTTAGACTTAAACAATATAATTTTTTAAGAAAGTAGAATGGAATGTTGTTGTTGAGACCCAGAGCGTCCGACCTACCAGAAAGGTGTAAGGTAACTATTTGGACGGCCTTGAAGAGCCACCCAATTTAGACCGGAACCCAGTGGGGGAGGCATCCACAGGGACCATACCCTACTTCCCCTACCACCAACCTCTCGGAAGGACTTACGGGCCCACATGTATAACGTGGTCGTACTCCGCGTGAACACTGCGGCAGTTTTGGCAGCGGAGGAAATCGAACCCGGGCCTAACGAGTGCAATTCCCGCGCGGTGACCACTGGGCTACCGCGCCCTGTAGTATGTCACGCTAGCTTTTTTTTCTCTTTCTCTACAATACCCTACAATGTATAGGGAAAGTATTGGGATCATTTCTAAAATCGCAACTTGAGTTTTCGACGGATTTACTCGTTTTGGGACCTTAGAACGCGAACATACTATTTTTATCGTGACGTCTGTGTATGTCTGTCTGTGGAATATATGTATTAACTCTAACTGAAAAACTAATAGCCCAAAGTTCACAAAATTTGGTAGATAAATAGTTTGTGAGTTATACTGATGCTGATTTGTTTCAGAATAAAAGGAACCTGCCTTTTTTGCGAAATAGTCCTCAAAAAGCGCCAAAGACTGGAATAAAAACCGCGCATATTCAAATATATCAATTAAATGCTTGTTTTATACGTAATTTTTGGCGACATTATCAGTTAAACTCATTACTTAACATCATTAACATTACCAATTAAACTCAAATAACAATTGATCAATTTACTTAAACACTGGTGAATTGAATAAGACTGGAATTCAGAAGTCACGTAATTTCACGATACACGAACAAGGTTTACAAATAAGACTGACCCCGTGACTCTTAAGATAAACCGTTCTCGAGATATTTTAGTCCTTTGGAATTTTGTACAACTGAAGACTTTAAAGTCCATTAATTTGTCAAACGAAACAACGATACATTAAAAATGCAAATTGGATATAATATCAGAAATGTATCCATATTATTTTCTGCAATTAAACTGAGTACATCATGAAATAAATAAGAAAGATCAATCATGCATAAAACATATATTATGAAACGCTTTCCAACTGAAATGCAATTTCATTTTAACATCTCTAAAATGCGATACATTCAGCGCTGATATGTTTTAAATTATCACAGTACTACAATGATTTATTATATTTGAAAACTTAAACTTCATAAAAAAAAATGAACGTTATTCAAATGACGTCATCGAAATATAAATCTTCTGGCTTTCTATGCAAAAGCAATTAATGTTTCATTCATATCACTTTTACTCCAGACTCCAGAACTAAATAATTTTGCTTGATAAAAATTCAGCAATTCTTATACAACTCATCTTACAATCACTTGTTTACATTCTGCATCCCTTAAAATTAGGCTTCGTTGTAGTAATAATCAAAGTTAGATGATCATTTAAACTCAAAAATATTCTAGTTGCGTTGGCAAAAAATATAGATACACAAAAAATGCGCAAAAATAAAACTGTTTTAGAATAGATTAAACACTAAATTTAAAAGAGCTTTAAAAATCACGATTTTTACACTGGGAAAAAAAGATGGATGCCGTATTTTATTTTGAAGTGAGTCACGTGATCTCTTCATATAATATGGGTGTAATTAATATTTTAATTTTTATTCAAAAAACTACCGAACATATTTTGCTGAATTTTCTTTTATATATTTTATGGGATAATTTAAATATTTCCTAAAATTTTCGAAGCAATTTGTGAATTTTAACTTCGCTTAAAAAATGTTTGAAAAATTAGGTCCCATAGGGTTCAATGCATTTCACTTTTTCAACCCGGTTTCAATCCAAAACTAATTGGGTGATATTATTCATTTTTATTCCCATAGGTCACACAGACCGTCTGAACATCATACTAAAATTTCATTTTGATAAAGGCACTTTTCCAGCAGTTATCGTGCGAACGGACAGACAGAAAGAATGAACAAAGTCATAAACACTTTTCAACTATGTTGTAAATTGTTAAAAATCACGATTTGGGACAAGATGGATGCCATATTTGCTTAATATTTAAATTTTTCAGTATGCTTAATATCCAGTATGCTTAATATTTAAATTTTTCAATTTTCCCTTACAGGCTGCTGTTACAATGAGTGTTATGAAAACTCTAACAGAGGATTCTATAGTCGGGCACAATGTGCTGGTATCCAGTTTAAATGCTGTATTGAATTCCCCCGGATCTCCACATGGACGTCTAACACCAAGCTTTTCATCAAGCCCCGTCAATGGTGAAAAACATTGAAGTCTGGAGACAGTTTCTGTACAATATTGTGAATAATTGCCAGTACTCATCAGTATCATTTCATTTTTCAGTCAAAAGGGTGCCATAAAAACTGCATTTAAACACCCCCATGTGATATGTTTTGTGGTCTGAAATTTAAAATGTAAATATATTTATCGATTGTTTCACGTGCAACTTCCTGTTAGATAAATTGATATATTTTAATCTTCTGAATACGTGAAAAAAAATATTTTTTACTGAAGTATTATTTTAATATCTAGTCAAAAATATTATATTTTGCCCCATAAGTAAATTAATATTACACTACTTTTAGAATGCAGACCTTGTGCTGATATTTAATATGTATTTTGTTAATATATTGCACCATTCTAAGCAATATTTTTCTAATCTTTGTTTTACAGTGGAAATATTTCCAATATAAATCCAGATAGCTTTCATCAAGATGTTATTGTGTGTTATTAATAGTAATGGATAATATTTTCATCTAATATAGGTTCAATAGTAACTAAAAATTTTAAATATTACAAATATAAAATCAATGTATTGGTATATATTTGCCCAATATTGACCTGCTATTTGTAGTGTCAGGCAAAGGTCTACATATATTATTCAGTTACTGTAGTGGTTCATCCTTAAGTGATATTCACTTTTCGTGCACAATTATAAGTTCACGTTCTTCAATTTATATCGTTGAATCAGTCAGTATTCATATTGTAGGTTGAGTTTTTATAACATTTGCAGTTGCATATGTGCTTTAGCATAAAAATATTGTGAAACATTTTGTGCTTGTTTATGTTTAACGTTATTACATTAAGTTCCATTCAGCTTTTGAACTTATACGATCATCGTCTAAATATTATTCGGTTAATTTTGAAAAAATATAGAGGCATTAAAAGCCATTTATCGTAGAATTTTGGACATCTAATTGTGAAAGAATTGTGAAATAGAAACCTCTATTCCGTTTATTTTTTTTATATGAATTGATATAAAAGATAATTTCTTGTCTAAATACTTAGTACTTTTCGAAAGAGAAACTAACATATTTTTTTAATCTCCTGAAATTTTTATTAGCATATTATCAAAAATCAGTTTAATATCGTTGTCATTTGATATTTAAACTTCATTCCAATGATGAATTTCGCAATTGTAAAATGGGCTTTTTTTAATTTTTTCATCCTCATTTAAAAAAAAAAATTCATCTTTCAAAATAGTTTTGATAACATTAAGCTTAATAAAATTAGTTCAGCTATCAGTTGTATTTCTTTTATGACTGAATTTAGTTTATAAAATATCATGATTTAATTATAATAACAGTTTGGCTATATATCTCATTTAATTGCATAGAAACTTCAATTTAAAAGAAAATTTCATGGAGTTCTTAGACTTGTGTATATTTTTGTAGTAATGCTAATTTTCAGTCTGTTAAATTGTGTTCATTTTCAATTTGTACAATTTTGTGCAAACTTCGTTTACACTAAATTTTGCAAATTGAAATATAGGGTAAACGGGGAAAAAAAGAATTACACAGTTTACTATGTTGAGTATAATATACAAATTCATGTCATTACCTTTCTTTATGATTATTTTCATAAAAGAACAAAATATTTTATTTTATGCCCACATTATTATATACTTAAATATACTACCAGGTTTTCATGACAAGTTGTTTACTATATGTCATGTTTTCAATTTAATACAATAATTGTATTATCAATATAATGCTCTTCTCAGCTTCATACTCACATCAGTGTAATACATAAACCTATGCTGGGTTGATAGAAGTGCGATGCATTGGTTTGTGATGAACATAGTGAACATTTTTACCCAGATATACACTAAAAGTCGAATTATATAGAATTACCTGTTTTAAAAATAGATTATCTTGCTCTTCATTTACAGCACAAATAAATGTAATTATTACATGTCTTTCAGAATGTGCTATCTATTGAAAGAAACTTTAGAAAAATTTTGTTGATAAAGAATTAGTGTTGAAATCTTAATACATGTAATTTTAAACTCCATTTTGCATAAATATATGCTCCAGAAAAAGTTGGAATTAACATTTTATAAGAAGTTATTGAGTATGCATTTTTTATAGCTTAAGTTAAGATTCTGCACAAGAGAAAATTTTAAAGTGGACATAATTATTCCTCTAATACTAAAGTTCTGTAAAGGTTACACTTGGGGTATTTACTGGAAATAGTGGCTACAATAGCCTAAAAGTAGCCTAAAAGTATAGTTTTTGAAAAATATAGTAGTCTAAAAGTATAATTAATATTAATGTATTTCCTTATTTGCAATAAGACCATACAATAAATCTATAAAAATCAACATTATTATAGTAGACTTAGTGGGCTGTTATACTATACAACCTTATACATATACAGTTGAAGATATATGAATATAAAGAAAATATTGAATAGTTTTTGAAGGTTGAAACATTTAATTTAAATTTGCTGAAGCACCTGCTAAAGTACAGATGCTATAGATAGGATTAAATTAGTATAATATTACAAAAATATAAAATATAGCACCGTTGAACTGTCAAGAAGTTAATGACAAGTTTGCTTAACATGTGTTTACTAATACATAAAGTATGTATTAGCAAACTAATTACTTAATCTTATTGAATAATAATCTTAGATTACAAATGTTTTACATTTTGAAAATCTTGCATTTTAAAAGATATTAATATCCACATTTAGCAGTGAAAACTGTTGCGCCTACCTTTGAAAAGGAAAACGTAAAATAATCAGAATTAAATTTTAATTTAAAGTTCTGATTACTTTGCATTTTTAATATTTCTGATTTTATTTTAATATTCGATTTACTATGTTTTCGTTATATAACCACCTATACCACCTCCATTTTTAATAAATATATTTAAAAATCAAAATAAATAACCTAAGTTTCAGTTTGATTCCTATCATTGAACATTGTGCAATTACTAAGACTGACCTTTAGCTGCATGACCTTTAGCCACTGGCCGTTAGCTACATTTTTTTCAAGATCTTCCCACGTGTACATACTTAATCATGTACTTAGAGTAATACTTGTTAATCTGGGTAGTCTAGAATTGACATAAACAAACAAAAATCGGGGTAATTTGAAAAATGCAATAGTCTAAAAGACATAAACCTTTTGCACTTAAATCTGCGAAAACTGTGTTTCTAGGAAGAATTTAGACTTCCTTATCTCGACCACAAAACTGTTAAAAGACAGTGTCTTGACTTATCAATGTTGATGTTCTTTTGTATTGTAATATATTTAAAAATATATTTTGTACAGTTATTGTATGTTTTTTTCCGTTTAGTATTACTTGTATGAGTTTAGTTTTCTATATGCTATAACTGTATTTTTATGCAATTTTTCACTGTACAAAGATGCTGTTATGTATAGTCTTTTTGAAATCCTATTTGTCCATTGTTCATGTTTGTTGGCTTCAGCAGAAGATTATCAATGTTCGTTGAGTCAAATTGAAGCTTCTGTTTCTCACGCAGCAGCGAATTTCACATTAAAATGTGCTGGTTGAATTACTTTTAGAAACTGACTCAAAACTGCCATAAGTACTGTGATGTATTATGACACTTAATTGACGTATGAGATTGAGAATATATATATTGCTTGTTTTTCATGTCAAATGGAATAAATGTTTTGTTGGAAAAATATATTTGTCTTCTTCTATAAAGGAATTTTGTTTCGTTATCTATACAAAGCTCCAAATGTTACTTTACAGATGTGAATATATAGTTTATTATATACAGAATGATCTTAATTTAAGTAGGTATCTCTATTCAAAGTGCTCTGCAGAAATATCTGTCTGGTGACTGAAACTGAATCAAACTCAGCAGAAATAATCTTCAAAGCATTCCAAAACGATTTCTCAAAAGTGTAATTTAACATTAAACGTATCGACACTCAATATAGACCTATTAGTACAGTAACCGGTCAAATGACCGGTTAAAAGGTTAAAAAAAAAATTCTGATTGAATGCAGGTAATATTGATTTTAGTGAGGAAATATTAAACAAAGTTACTTTAAGGTAATTGACCCCACTCGGTACCTAAAATTCGATTTGCTTATTCTATTGTACATGTTCTTATATGTTTCATAATACGGTTTTCAGTTATCAACGAAAATGCAGTCTTCACTTTACCCTTCATAACATTACGTTCTGCATATCCCGTTGGACCTGATTCTTCCATGAAAACGTTATAAAGTGCTTCCCTCCCAGATGTAGCACCTATTTGCATTTCTTCCTAGACAGTGCCATCAATCGAAAATATACAGCTCATTTTTTCATTCTCAACTTCAGAATTTGATAACAAGTTCTGAAGTCTTTTTCGTCCTCTACGTATTATATTCACAATATTCTCCTCTTCATCGTCGGTATCTGTAGGCTCACATTCAGTGTCTAATAGATCATTATCATTTTCAAATAATATATCTTCACTTTTAGAATGTTCCCCCTCATCAATTTTCGAAAACTCTTCGCCTATGTTATTTATTTCTTGTTCTTTTAGTTCTTTGTAAGAACTTGGTATGTCTTGAATATTTCGGCATTTTTTCAGGGTGAATATTAGCAATGGAGTAACGCTGTAAAAACAAAATATAAACTAACTAGTAATACCTTTTGGTTTTTGTCACCTTTACCTGCAACTTGAAATTTTACACACTTTATTGAAATTTTAACGCACAATTATTTTTAATTGAATTTACTACGCAACAGTCCTTGCATAAATGTGCAAGAAACTGATGAAAATGTGTGGAATGTGCATGTACATCACATTTTCTGACCCTTATAAGGCACATTTTTCTCCCGGTCAAATGACTGGTTGTGGTAGATAACGGTAGACTATGTATCTTTATCATATAAACACAAGAAGAAAATTAAATATTGAAAAATTGATTGTATACATTTAATAGAAAAGTCATGAAGACAAGTGAGAAAAAGCTATAACATTATATGCAAATTTTCTAATCAAAAGTTTACAACCGGCCATTTGTTCGGCCATGGGACGTTTTATGTTAAAAAGGTATCAAGGGAGAATTAGGTAAGTTAATAAAAATTTTGATTATAGGTGTTGTAGAAAAATTTACAGTTTTCTGTAGTTAATCCCCAAGTTTAGCAACACAATTTCCATTGTTTTAAAGACTATTCCTAAACAAAACGTATTTAGTAATATAGAACTGGTCATACTTCTAAAAATAAGAAAACTCTAAACGCGTCACAGCTTTTTCTTAATTTTAATCTACTTTTCCAATAGATTTTTTCCTTTATACATATATTAATTATTTTTTTATCACCCTCTGCGCTAAATCGACATCAACTGGAAATTTATTTAATTAACTTACTTTTTCCAGAAATCGTTACCGTATGTTCTGGAGAATATTCTTACAAAAAGTTGTTTCAATAGCGTTGTCTGGATGTTCTGAATGGGGATACTATTAATGCGATCACCTTGTATATATATATTTGCAAAAAATATTCAAGGCTACTAAGATATCTGAAAGGCTAACAATAATTTAAAACGAATGAAAAAATCCTTAAAACTTTTGCGAAATTGAAGCTATCAATTGTAAAAAACGAGGAATATCGAGAAATCAGAATGGAATTTTGGTAAATTGGATCAATTGGACAATCAAAAATTTTGTGATAAAATAAACATAAATTTAGATAATTTCTAGAAAGTTTAAAAATTCCCTTTCAAAACTCTGATGTCATTCTTTGTTCATGGAAAAGTAGCAGCATTTTAACAGCTGGAAAATTTCTGTATGTGAAAAAGTGTTAAAGGTTTAAGAATAAAAGGCGATTTTTGTTGTGCCAAAGTTAATAACTACAAATGGAAAAGTAATCGTCTGATTATAAAACAAAATAGAACAATTTCTATGAAATACTTGCCTAAAATAAGGTAAATAGTAGTTTTAAAAATTATTAAACAAGAAAATGTTACTTACATAATTTCAATATTCATAGCAGATATTTCATAGCCTTGAATTTGGCCACAATTGTTATTCTTGTGAAATCTCTGTTTGCACAGCCTATAGCACTCAACTGAAACATCTCACTTTGCTGCTGTTGTTAAATGAAACTTATTTAAGATGTTTGTCAAGATGGGGCAAAACTAAGATTTAAAGAGTATTCTTGCAATTGGTAGTCATTAAATATCACAAAACGGAAGTTTGAGCCTGTTGCGGAAGATTTGGTTATTCTAACTCAAATTCATTTAAAACAAATGTTTAATAATATAAATAATACCTAAGCTTTATAGCTATTTCTTATGAGAAAGATATAGAAAAAGAAAAATTATTAATGTGGGGCTTTATAAAGTTACTTAACCTTGCAACCCCCATGGTATCTTATAATACGGCTATTTCTTAAAATGAATATTCCAAAAAAAAATTGATCAGTAAAATTAATATAATATTAGTCACGGTATTGTGATAACTCACTTTTTAAGCTATTTCTCTCACTGAAACAAAAAAAAAAGTATTACTTAATCCCATGGTATCTAATAAGATACCTTAGACTTATAATTATTTTTAAAGAGAATATAACAGATAAATTTATCAATGTATGTAAAGTTATGAAAAGATAACTCTGCCATGCCCTTGGTGCATATATTTTTTTATAATGAATATAGCAAAGGAGTCATTTATCAGTGTAAGCTGCGTAAAATTAACCTCATAGTGCCCATAGTACAGCTAATTCTCAGAAAAAATATAGCAGAAGAAAATTTTGTCACACAGTGCAAGGATGTGTAAAGTTGGTTCTTAAGTTAGTATAAAGTTAGTTCTTCTCTATGGTATCGTATATAATACCTCACATTGCAATTTATTTCTTCAGATGATTATAGCAAAAGAAATTTTTATAAAGGTAGAGTCGTGTAAAGTTAACCTTATAATTTCTAAAGTATAGCAATTTCTGATGACTACTGACTTTTGTTTTGGGAACAAATCAACTTTCGTTTTGAGAATCGACTTCCGTTTTGAGAAGAAATCAATTTTCGTTTTGAGAATCGACTTTTGTTTTGAGAGCAAATCAACTTTCATTTTGAGAATAATCGACAAAAAGAAAAAGAAAGTTGACGAATCCACTTTCTTGTTGAGAATAAACAACAAAAGAAGAAAGAAAGTCACTTTTTCTCTTTTGTTGTTAAAGTGCTCTTTCTACGCCGTATTTAGCGCTTTCAATAAGATTTTAACGCCATGGATGTTTTTCCACGGTTCTAATCACAGTAAGGTCTAAAAAAGATGTGTTACCATCATTGGAAATTGCCATTATTCGTGTGCTGGGACTGTAACCGTGATAGCATCGACAGAAAAAATTTCTGGGGATGGGGGAAGGGTTGATAACTAAATATTTTGTTTCTCATTTCTCCATATATAATTTCTTCAACATTCAATAGGTTCCTGGGGCCGCGACAGCCCAAGAGTTAGCGTACTCGGACGACCAGAGTTCGATTCCCGCCTCTGTCTAAACTGTCGCCGTGTTCACACGGAGTACGATCACGTTAAACATGTGTCCTTCCGGAGTAAGTCCTTCCGAGAGATTGATGGTAGAGGAAAGAGGGTTACGTCCCTGTGGATGCTTCCGCCACTGGGTTCCAGTCTAAATTACGTGACCCTTCCTGGCCGTCCAAACAGATATCTTACACCTTCGGGTAGGTCGGACGGTCTGGGTCAAAGGAGAATAATGGGCTCCTGGAGCGGGTCGGGAGGGATTTTAACCCCCAAAACCTCCCCACTTGATGACACCAATGCTATGAGAGCTCTATTTGTTTTATTCGTATAAATCTCGAGAGCATATTTTCAAACGTCTGAGTGCCTCATGCCATCCTTATTCATTGAAAAGTCAGGTCGCTAGAGGTTCGAAAATAGGTGTAGTTATTTTCTAACCACCCTGTATATATATATATATATATATATATATATATATATATATATATATATATATCAATATTGGGCTGTGTGACTCTACTTAAACTTATAATTCTCATAGTATCATATATGGTATCATATATGATACCTAACATTTGCAACAGTTTCTCAGAATATATATAACAAACGAAAATAGCATTGTAACGCTACTTGACCTTTTAATGCCCATGGTATCATATATACACCTCACATTTACAAATATTTCTCTTACTCTCGGACGAGAATGAAAATATAAAATGAAAAAATTAACAGTGTGAGACTACGTAAAGTTTTGAAAATTAGATCAAATATTTTCCAAGCGGAAGGGAATAAGAGACAGTTATAGTTAACCATAGAGTTTAATTGAGAAAGAAATAGAGAAAATTTCAAAAATAAATTTAGATGTAAAATAAATTGGTAAATTAGGTGTTAGTACACATTTTAGCAGTTTTAAAGTCCTTAAAAATCAAAATTAGGAATTTGGCAGTTTTGAAGGACTTTTAAGGATCGCAAATCCCAGTTGAACTCCCAGTTGAAACCATGGCTGCATATGGTGAAAAAATGGTTACTTTATAGTCCTTTTCGAATCTCGAGAAAATCAAAACATTCTAGAAAATTTTCTTGCATGATTAGTACAATTTTTTGAAAGCAGAAACACCTATTTTTGCAACTTAATTGTGTGTTAAATATCAGCCATGTAACATACGCGTACCATTGAAATAGCCCATGCAGACGATAACTCACTGAGCCGGTTGGAGTCAAAATGGTGGTTGCTCCAGCTTGTTTATTTAGGAGCCATAAGTTGACCAGTATATATTTGAGATGCTGTATTTACAAAGTTTTTATATTATCAAGTTTCTCATAAGGCTTATTGTTAATCTACAAAATAATATGCATAGACAGGTCAATTTTGATTTTTTATGACTAACTATAGAAAATCATTTTTAAAAAATAACGTTTATAAATATAGATGGAGAAAACGAAAAAAATTAGACATGTCGAATTAACACTGAATAACATCTTATATTTTAATTTCTGTCAAATTACTTATTGTTTTTCATAGAAGCAGTAAAATCATTTAATGATATATTTTTATTTTCCTTTAAATTGATGCTTACTTTTCACGATATGCTTTTTTTGTAGGTAAATAATAGTAATAAGTCCGAAAAAAATTCGAAAACATCACGAACAAATTAAAAATTATATCTTTCAAATTTTTATATCTTTCTTTCCCGCGGGGGTTATTAGAGGTCCAAATAATTGGCATTAATAGTGTTTAAATCTGTCAAAGACAGGGAAAACAGCACTCTTAAAAAAATTATATTAAAACTATTTTATTTACTTTTTTATTTACTTTATTAGTTTTATTTTGTTTAATTATACATGACGCATTTAGCGTCTAAATGAGCCATCTGAATCGAAAATTGGCTCAATTAAGTCTTGTCCCGTGGTTGATACTTTAAGTGTGCAAAAATCCAGCCTTCTCTTATAGATCATCAGCGAGAGCATCTGGAGGGTGTAGAAAAATAAATATACGTTAGACAAATATTATACAGATTGTGCAACAATGATCCTGTATAGTTCATTTGGTGTCATCAGAAGTAATAAACTTTTATTTAGAACGCACAAACTAAAAAATTATTGAATTATACGAAATTTCAAAGAATAAAGGAAAAGCAAAAACTATACTCTGTGATAATACATGCTTGTCTGATTTTTGAAAGCTTTTTACTTTACTGCTTGCTCTCTTACCTAATTTTAATATTCTTAAACATTACAAATTTACGGAAATATGAACACACCTCCGAATCAAAAGCCTGTTGAGAGCAAATGTGTAAAACAAAAAGACAAAGTGTACGTAAAAAGCTAAAATATAAATCAACAGCTCCTTGTTTGGCCATAACCAGAAGCCAAAATTACATTAACGTCATAGTATATCCGCACAGTTTGCATGTTCTTTTCACTCGTTAAATCGCCAGTAAGTTATGCATCCTCGTCCGTTCGAAAGTGAGATGGCCTGCTATTACCGGTTCAAACTGGTTAAAGGCAGTTCCCATTTATCCAACTGTGCTAATTTGCGACTAAAGCTTTAAAGGAACTAGCCCGTGATATAAACGCCATCCTCTAAATCAGGAATTTATTTTGGCGGGATTATCTGTGTATACGCTTTTTTAGAGCAGTCATTAAAACGTTAAGTAAACGCGTATTAGATAAAATATCCAAGTATACATAAGAAAACCGAAAGACATACCGGATGATAATACACTCTTATCTGATTTATCAGATTTAAAGTCAAAACAAGATATTACTTATACATAAAGATTGAAAATGAGCTCTCTATCGGAGTTCTATATGTCGTAAAATTGCAATTTTGTAAATCCATAAAGATAATTCCATCTCCTTATTCTCTTAATCTATGTGTAGTGAGTCATGAAGTGCTCACGTTTAAGTTGTTTTTAGTTGTGATATGAATTTTGCATTTAAAATCAAACATATTTATGGTAAAGTTTATAGATGTATGAGATGCAAGCACACTGTAAAAAAAATCTTTGAGATATCTTTGAGGGGAAAAAAAAAATGTTATAAGAAAAGTTGGATGTTTTTCTTTAGAAAACAGAATTTTTCGAACCGAAATGTTTCTTAACAATATAAAGTCATAAACATAGATATTGTACCCATACGGGACTTTTTACAAGATACAAGGGCGACACGTGGATGAATGATTCGCAAATCTTCAGATTCATGGCAATCTAGTTTGAATCCCCAGAAAGGAGAGCGAAATCCGATAACGAGCGAGCACGGTTAGCGATTGAATCCCGACAGAGCATGGGAACGAAAGTAAATAAACACCCTGCGCAGTAGAATGCACAGAAAAGTAAGAGCAAAAGCTATTTTTACCATAGCGGGTAATGGTAAACTGACGATGATGGGAAATAAAAATTGAAACTAAACCCATTATACATCGAAATTTACCTTTATGCTGAAAATAAGTTATTTAAAATACTTGATTAACAATATATGTTTAAAGATTTCATTTGCTAAAGTGCACTTTAAGTGATTTTAAGCAACTTAATTGTGTGTTAAATATCAGCCATGTAACATACGCGTACCATTGAAATAGCCCATGCAGACGATAACTCACTGAGCCGGTTGGAGTCAAAATGGTGGTTGCTCCAGCTTGTTTATTTAGGAGCCATAAGTTGACCAGTATATATTTGAGATGCTGTATTTACAAAGTTTTTATATTATCAAGTTTCTCATAAGGCTTATTGTTAATCTACAAAATAATATGCATAGACAGGTCAATTTTGATTTTTTATGACTAACTATAGAAAATCATTTTTAAAAAATAACGTTTATAAATATAGATGGAGAAAACGAAAAAAATTAGACATGTCGAATTAACACTGAATAACATCTTATATTTTAATTTCTGTCAAATTACTTATTGTTTTTCATAGAAGCAGTAAAATCATTTAATGATATATTTTTATTTTCCTTTAAATTGATGCTTACTTTTCACGATATGCTTTTTTTGTAGGTAAATAATAGTAATAAGTCCGAAAAAAATTCGAAAACATCACGAACAAATTAAAAATTATATCTTTCAAATTTTTATATCTTTCTTTCCCGCGGGGGTTATTAGAGGTCCAAATAATTGGCATTAATAGTGTTTAAATCTGTCAAAGACAGGGAAAACAGCACTCTTAAAAAAATTATATTAAAACTATTTTATTTACTTTTTTATTTACTTTATTAGTTTTATTTTGTTTAATTATACATGACGCATTTAGCGTCTAAATGAGCCATCTGAATCGAAAATTGGCTCAATTAAGTCTTGTCCCGTGGTTGATACTTTAAGTGTGCAAAAATCCAGCCTTCTCTTATAGATCATCAGCGAGAGCATCTGGAGGGTGTAGAAAAATAAATATACGTTAGACAAATATTATACAGATTGTGCAACAATGATCCTGTATAGTTCATTTGGTGTCATCAGAAGTAATAAACTTTTATTTAGAACGCACAAACTAAAAAATTATTGAATTATACGAAATTTCAAAGAATAAAGGAAAAGCAAAAACTATACTCTGTGATAATACATGCTTGTCTGATTTTTGAAAGCTTTTTACTTTACTGCTTGCTCTCTTACCTAATTTTAATATTCTTAAACATTACAAATTTACGGAAATATGAACACACCTCCGAATCAAAAGCCTGTTGAGAGCAAATGTGTAAAACAAAAAGACAAAGTGTACGTAAAAAGCTAAAATATAAATCAACAGCTCCTTGTTTGGCCATAACCAGAAGCCAAAATTACATTAACGTCATAGTATATCCGCACAGTTTGCATGTTCTTTTCACTCGTTAAATCGCCAGTAAGTTATGCATCCTCGTCCGTTCGAAAGTGAGATGGCCTGCTATTACCGGTTCAAACTGGTTAAAGGCAGTTCCCATTTATCCAACTGTGCTAATTTGCGACTAAAGCTTTAAAGGAACTAGCCCGTGATATAAACGCCATCCTCTAAATCAGGAATTTATTTTGGCGGGATTATCTGTGTATACGCTTTTTTAGAGCAGTCATTAAAACGTTAAGTAAACGCGTATTAGATAAAATATCCAAGTATACATAAGAAAACCGAAAGACATACCGGATGATAATACACTCTTATCTGATTTATCAGATTTAAAGTCAAAACAAGATATTACTTATACATAAAGATTGAAAATGAGCTCTCTATCGGAGTTCTATATGTCGTAAAATTGCAATTTTGTAAATCCATAAAGATAATTCCATCTCCTTATTCTCTTAATCTATGTGTAGTGAGTCATGAAGTGCTCACGTTTAAGTTGTTTTTAGTTGTGATATGAATTTTGCATTTAAAATCAAACATATTTATGGTAAAGTTTATAGATGTATGAGATGCAAGCACACTGTAAAAAAAATCTTTGAGATATCTTTGAGGGGAAAAAAAAAATGTTATAAGAAAAGTTGGATGTTTTTCTTTAGAAAACAGAATTTTTCGAACCGAAATGTTTCTTAACAATATAAAGTCATAAACATAGATATTGTACCCATACGGGACTTTTTACAAGATACAAGGGCGACACGTGGATGAATGATTCGCAAATCTTCAGATTCATGGCAATCTAGTTTGAATCCCCAGAAAGGAGAGCGAAATCCGATAACGAGCGAGCACGGTTAGCGATTGAATCCCGACAGAGCATGGGAACGAAAGTAAATAAACACCCTGCGCAGTAGAATGCACAGAAAAGTAAGAGCAAAAGCTATTTTTACCATAGCGGGTAATGGTAAACTGACGATGATGGGAAATAAAAATTGAAACTAAACCCATTATACATCGAAATTTACCTTTATGCTGAAAATAAGTTATTTAAAATACTTGATTAACAATATATGTTTAAAGATTTCATTTGCTAAAGTGCACTTTAAGTGATTTTAAGTAAATGTACACTACTACTCATTTTTACCGTAGTCACTAGCCAGCATTCTGAAGATATATTAGAAAATTATGCAGTGTATATGCGAGTGAGAATGGAAAGGTATATATCGAATTTTCTTAATTTGATTCAAAGTGAATATTTTATTTTTCTGTAAATTAAAAATATCCATCAAAGAAGATAAAAAGATATATCCTTTAGATATGTCTGTGGGGGAGGGGAACACAAATCCCCAATGATGGGGAATAGTTTCGAACTCGGAAACTTGGGCTTCAAACTTGCATAATTTAGCCCACCTTTGCATAAGGAAAACCTAGCAGTTAATTCGCGATCGTTTTGTCTGGCCAAGTATGAATAAAGATATCAACGATTGAGAGAAAGTGCATCCCTTGTCAAAAAAGTAAAATTCAGCGACACACTGTCCCACCTATTGGTTTTCCTAAGAAATACTCAGAGGTTCGAGCATATGCATATCGACCTCGTGGGCCCCTTGTCCTCATCTTTGAAGGAATTACCTATGTCTATGTACTGTCTATGATTGCCTTGATCACAAGATGGCCCGAAGCAATCCCGATTCCAAGCATTACGGCTTCTATAGTGGCACAAGCTCTGGACGACCATTGGATTTCCTGATTCAATGCTCCTTCCAAAATCACCAGTGACCAAAGGCGACAATTTGAATCTAGACTTTTTCAGATTTTAGCACAGTACTTGGGAGCCCAGCGAATATGTACAACTGCGTACCATACCTCTAGCAACAGAATGATAAAAATTTCCATCAGTGGCTAAAAGCCTGCTCACGGTAATCAACAGTGGGCTAAGACACTGCCAATAGTTTTGCTGGAATTTCGATCTACAATCAAACCGGACATAGGTGCAACGCCAGCTGAGCTTCTTTCTCTACGGAGATAAGTTGCGCCTGTTACGCGAATTTTTTTCCAATAACTCCCAAGTCACTGGCTCTTCAAACTTTGCAGTGCAGCTAAGACAGGCAATGCGGGACCTTCGTCCTCCTCAACACCTCTCCTCATAGAAAACCGAGGATTTTTCTAACATCCGCTCTTCACACAGCATCGCATGTGTTTGTACATAATAATGCGGTTAAAGCTCCACTGCAAGCTACATACGATGGCCCAAGTCAGGTTGTGAAGAGAAACTATAATTTTTTTTAAATCAAAATTAAATGCAGAAAAATAAACATTGCACTCGATCGTATTAAACCGTCACTTTATGTGAATGATTATGACGTACATGTACCAACAACAACCGGCAAACCAGCCAAACTGCATCACTGCCAAAAATTTTTACGAAAATTGCGACTTGCTCAGACCATCGTGTTCGTTTGACGGAGCATTATGGTTTCACTGGAAACCTTTAAAGAGGGGAGTGTGTGGCGGTTAACTCTCGCCATTTCTGCGCCAGCACCAAAGTCAACTCGCACCAAAGCCAACGGCGCTTCTCTAAATATCACAAAACTGTGCGAACCTCATACCCTTTTCCTGTTTTGGAGGCCTGGGTTCTAAAGTCTCCCGATGTGGACTTTCACATAACATTAACGTCGGTGACAGTTGGTGACAGTAATGTTGATACGTTACGTTCGATGACAGTAATGTTGATACTTGAAAACAATAATTTTCAGCACCGGTATCTGTTAAAACTAATATGATGGTGAACTTTACAAACAGGTGGTGTGCATGCACCCCATAAATCAGCCCCGTGACAGGTGACGACCAATGAGATGGTCGGTCACTCCTTCTAGGTCACTCTTTCTCAGACAAATTTTAGTCCGAAGAAAAACTCCCAACTATTCGGATTGGACACTTGCTCTTGAACTTTCGAACTGCTCAGTCGAACCCTCCGTTCGACTGCTTCAAACCTTTACTGTTTTAGAACGCTGCTGCCCGAGACTTTACACACGGCTTGTCAGCTTGGCGCTGAACCGCTCTGCTAATGTTTCATCAATTATAATTATGTATATATCTCTTCTTGTAAATAATAAATGTTGGTTTACGCAAAAGATAACTCCTAGTCTGCAAAACAACAAATGCCGGGTGATTGGGCCCTCTCGCAAATAATCAGAAGGCCAAGACATTAATACCACAAATCAGCTTCAGCTCTCACCAATTTCACCAGCACGGGGGGTTTGCGGGTGGCCCCCCTCCTCACCGAAATTCGACAGAGTTTCTCACCAGGGGAGTGTGTGAAGCTGCTCTTCTGTCACTCACTTCTATGAAAAATATCCCCAATTATTCCATAGGGCCCGAAGAATTCGTTTGGGCCTAACGGTATAGCGCGGGTTCAACAAGCTCCAGGTTCCGAGTTCGAACCTATCCCCCACCATCGGGAATTCCCCCCCCCCCCACACACACACACCACCACCACCACATATCCTACTAAAATTAAATGTTAAACGATTGTAAATTTCTAAAGTAACCATTTTTAAGGCAAAAATAATGAAATTCTCCATTATGCTAAGTATATGAGTATTTTGTTTTGGAAACATAAGAGTAAAATTCTCCGTGTGATGTCAAGTACCCATGCATCGTAGTGATTTGAAATCCGCTTCAAATGTAGCTCTCGGTGAAAGTAAATATCGCATCCCTAAACTCCTGACGTTGAAAGTCATTTTTACACCTAATTTCATTTTTAAATTAGATCTATTATTTTCCCTATTATTTCTCAGATAAATACCTCTAATAATGATATTTGTGACATATTTCCTTCCGTTTGGAAATCTGTAATATAATTTTAGAAGCTGTTTGCTTACTTCATTTTTCGATTATATTCTACCTATTTGCTGAATTCCTGTTATTTTTCATAAGCAGTTGAGTACCAGAATAATTAAGAACTGCAAACGTTGACCGAAGATAGTTTTCTTCATAAATTCTGTATTTAATAAGAAAGTTTTCTGCTTACAACAGGGAAACTATATTTTTTCAGCCTGCAGGACAGGTGGGATCATCTTTTTGCTTTCACTATATACATGATTTATGTTTAGGGTAAGTATTGTGATAGAGTCGAAAATTCAAATTCGAGTTTTCGACGGAAGGGCACATTTTAAGCATCCCTAAACTCGAATCGATCGTTTTTGAGGTGGTGTGTGTATGTGTGTGTGTATATCCGTGAGTCTGTGGCGACGACTTCTTGCGAACAAATGAAGGGTTTCATACGAAATTTGTTACAAAAATTACAATCAGTGAACACTGGAAGTCTGTTGATTTTAAGCTCAATCGTAAGAGGAACCTGCAATCGGAAGACCTCCAAATTTTCGAATTAAATTTTGAAAAAAAAAACATCAAAAAACCGAACCTTCAATAATGTTACATAAATAATCATTTTTTATGTAATTTTTCATTATAAAACAATTGACACAAATTTTAGAGCGCTAGCGTGACCAGTTCATAAAACATTGCATTTTTTCAAATAAATGTATCAAAAAAGTCACATAAAATTAAACAAAGTATTAACTATTGTCAAATGTCTTCAAATCTCATATGTAATATTATGCTATAAATTTGTTAACATCATCCTCGTGAATCTAGGTAGATCCATTCACCAGAGAAGATGCTTTATGCAATAGCTTAGTTTATTGACGCCTAACAATTTGCCGACAATCATTTACATAAAAATGATCTTTTCTCCGTTTATCTGTAACGCTTAGTGATAAATTTGGGAACTTGGTAACTAATTAAATGAAATATTGCCAACTTGGCGATATTTCGTCCCCTATTTAAAAGAAAAATATCGTTCAAATTGCAAACTTAACGTTAAATTAATTAAACTGGCGCCAAATTGAGGTATTAATTATTAAAATATTTTAATATGTGGACGCATTGCTTATTGCGGATGTTATCAATATTGATAATTGTCAATTTACGAGTTGTGTGAAATATAAGAAATATAAGTTAATTGGGTTCATTGGGTAAGGTTTACATGTTGCCATCCAGAAAAGTGGCAAATGTACAATTGATAATTGTCAATATTGATAATTGTCAATTTACGAGTTGTGTGAAATATAAGAAATATAAGTTAATTGGGTTCATTGGGTAAGGTTTACATGTTGCCATCCAGAAAAGTGGCAAATGTACAATTGATAATTGTCAATATTGATAATTGTCAATTTACGAGTTGTGTGAAATATAAGAAATATAAGTTAATTGGGTTCATTGGGTAAGGTTTACATGTTGCCATCCAGAAAAGTGGCAAATGCACAATTCAACATTAAAACCATTGTGTCATAGATCTTATCATTTTTTGTCTGTGAAAGATGTATATTCGTTGCAATATACACTCTATAACAAAAAAAATCGACGCATCAAGAAGGAGTTATCCGATTTTGATAAAAATTGGTGGATGTGAACAACATACATAGAAAAAGAAACGATTAAAATTTAAGAACGGTTTAATGATTTATAGTTTGACCGGATACGAAGGGAGGAAGTCAATAAGGCGTTGGTCCACCTCTGACCTGGATGCAAGATGTCACCCTACGTGGCATAGACGGGTAAAGTTCACGGATAGTGTCCTGCGGAATGTCTTGCCAAATTGTCTCCAACTGTCGGGCTAAATCGTCAACATTCTGGGATGATTGCAATCGCCTTCCCATAACGTCCCAAATGTTCTCTATGGCAGAGAGATCAGGAGACCTAGCTGGCCAAGGAAGTGTTGGGCAAGCTTGAAGACAATTCATAGCAACACATGCCGTGTGTGGCCCGGCATTAACTTGTTGAAAAGTAAGTCCGGGGTGTCGCAAAAGGAACGGTAGCCCAACCGGTCGTAGAATGTTGTCTACGTGCCGCTGTGCTGTCAGTGTGCCAGAAATGACTACCAAAGACGTAAGATATCCGCAGTCGAAATGCAACAGAAATATTGACCACAGATTCAGAATCGCTCCTTATATACACCTGCTGAATGCGCAGTTCCGATGTGCTGGAGCTCCCACTATTCATTCATTGGACACCAAATGTTATTCATTTGCATGTTCGCTCAAAATGTCTTTGCATACGAAATTTCATTACAATCGGACGATTCCTTCTTGGTGCGTCGATTTTTTTTTTTTTGTTATAGAATATCTTAATAATTGAACATTTTAATAATAATTATCATAAAAACCAACTCCGGACGATGGACTTTCTCGCACGTGGACCCAGGAAGTGATGGAAACGGTGAACTTCTGTGGACTACATCTACACGCTGACTCTGCATATCGGGGATATGCTCAACTTATACTGAAACTTATATAAAACTTATGCTGAAATTGTCACGCAACCTGTAGTGTTAAAAAGTGCACCAAAACCAAAAACGGTTGTAAATAGTGGTAGTGAAAAAAGTATGGAAGTAGAGAAAAAAGACCCAAAATGCGGAATACTTTTTCATTAAGTTTAGAGATAACTACCAGGCTCTCCTAAAAAAGAGTTAAATGAGATCACAGGCAATAAAGTATCTGGCAAGCTCACAGGAGACATGCTAAAACTGATTCCCAATGACGCTGACGCCTATAGGGTTGTACAGCGCCATCTGACGAGTGAGAAAATCCCTTTCCACAGCTTAAACTTGAAAACGGAAAGGCCCAAAAAGTTAGTTTTGAAGGGGCTACCATTAAACTATAACATTGAGGAAATAATACTTACTCTAACATCCATGGGATTAGATGTAGTCCGGGTTTCTCAACTGAGAAACACTAAAACTAGATTCCCCCTGCCGATCTTCTTACTCAGCCTTAGGTCCACGGAAGACTGGCAGAGGATTTACAGACTGACAAGGTTAGGATACTGGGCTGTGAAAGTAGAGGCCTTCAGAGCACGGGGCTTTAAAATTTGCTACCGGTGCCAGCAGTTCAACCACTCCTCTGAGAACTGCAGTATGCCACCTAAGTCCCTTAAGTGTGCTGAAGATCATTTCACACGGGACTGGACCCAGGACGGAGACGGCAACGTGTGCAAATTGCAATGGAGACCACCCGGCGAACTTTAGACAATGCCCGAAGAACCCCTGGAATAGAGGAAATGCTCCGGGGTATGCCCCCTCCCCCCACAAAACCAGATACCCCCTGGAGGCAAAAGGCCCTCAGTTTAAACTCCCAGACATCCCCTCAGGGCTCCTCGCACGCAGTGCCACAGAAAACAAGAACTCAACCGTCAGCACCTACCAGATCGGTGTAAAAGCAGGCCTCCAAACCATCGACCTCCAGAGAATGGATCCTGAAGGAAGTAAGAGCAGCTACAGCTGATATTAAAAGGATATCGGAATTAGATAAAGCCAGACAGGCAAAGGAGGCAAAAGATAGACTTGACAGAAAGGTCCAGGATTGGAAACAAACAAAACGAGTCAGGAAAGAAGAGCTCACGCAAACCCAGCTGTTACTTAAAACAGGTGAAAAAAAGCAAAAGACTATCGAGTTCCAAAAGGACACTCACGAAAAAGTGCAAACTGCGGCTGAGGCTGAGGAAATGGAAGCTTGGAAGCTGAGACTGAACCGACTGATAAATCTGGTGCTGAAAAGATGGAGGATATCCTCAACCTCATCAGAGGATTTATCAGTATGTTCAATTTAGACGACATAAAACATCTCTTGATGCAGTTCGCAGAGTTGGTACAAAAAAAGAGCGATCCAATGGTAATGGTCTTTGAGACCCTTAAAATAATCGCGGATTTTAAAAGAAACAGTGAGAATCAAACCGGTCATGGCTAGGTCCCAAAAAAAATCCTTTAAAATAATATTTTAGAATGCGAACGGTATATCTCCAAGAATAAATGAACTTAGGAACTAAGTAAACGAAAATGACGTAGACGTCTTATTAATTTAGGAAACTAGAGTTAGAGAAAATAAAAAACTAAACATAACAAACTACTATGGCTATCATAATCTTAGCTCAAATACTAATGCTAGAACGCCCCATGGAGGAACAGCAATAAACATTAAAAGAAATATTCCCCACGAGGAACTGAACAACATAAATCTTCAAGGTATAGAAAATACTAGTATACAAATTAAAATTAATAATAGTAGCCCGTTTATCCTAACCTCAACATATGTCAAAAATGTAAGTGGAGTACATGTAGCTGCGCAACTGGAACTGCTTTTCTCGCGATATCCAAACACGATACTCGCAGGAGACTTCAACGCACACCATCGAGCGTGGGGCTGTAGGAGAGCCATTTCACGCGGTACACAGATACACAGACTGCTGAACACGACAAACACCAACATTATTGCACCGTCGACACCAACCTGCTTCTCAGGCGTCAACGGCTCATTCATAGACTTTGTCCTAACGAGAAACATAGATTACTCTCACACTATTAACACCCTGGATGAATTCCACTCGGTTCATCTACCGGTACTGGTGACATTCGACCTGAACACACCTCTTCCAGCCTCTCTGGGACAAGAGAGAGTCAACTGGGAAGTACTCAAAAGAGCACTCTTCGAGCCGCACTTAGCAGTACCTGACATAATGAGTACGGCGGATATTAACTCTGAAACGCACACACTCACAATAGAAATCAAGAGAGCAATTGCCTCTGCCACAACACATCGTGAGTCTCCAAAAATGAACACACTTTCCCACCATGTCAAACAATTAGTAAGGCAAAGAAATAGAATACGTAAGACATGGCTGGCTAATAGAGACCCCGCCCTTAAAAGGGAGCTTAACAGACTCACGTGCAAAGTCAGGGAAAAATTGTCGCAGAAAAGCAGCAACAGTATAAAGAACTAATCGAATCCCTTAGCCCAGAAGACGTATCGCTCTGGCAATTCACAAAAAGACTCAGAAAATCTCAAATTAAGCTCCCGCCACTAATAGATGGCGCTAAAATCGCGTACTCAGACGAGGAAAAAGCCAAGGCGCTCGCAAGCCATTATGAAAAACAAATCCAACCAAACCACGATTTAATGTGTCAGGACACCCTAAGAATGGTTAGACAAACTTTAAGTAACTTCAGGAATTCCCCGGTAACGGCTGAGATTAACCCAGCCACCCCGCAGGAGATAGTAGAAATTATCAAAAATCTCAAAAGCCCAGGGCACGATAAAATCAGAAATATTGCGGTTAAAACCTACCCCTAAACGTAATATGTTACTTGACTATCTTAATAAATAAAATATTAAAACTAAACTATTTCCCCAAAGAATGGAAGGAAGCGATAATTATAACAATCCATAAGCCAGGTGAGGATGCCACATTTCCAGCCAACTACAGACCAAATAGCTTGCTACCGACACTTAGTAAAATTAGTGTGAAAATAATTCTTAAGAGACTGAACACGCACCTTAGTGAGAATGACATTATCATTCCGGAGCAGTTTGGATTTCGGCCAAAGCACTACACCACTCATCAATTGCTGAGAGTGGTAGAGTACATATCTTCTGGTCTCAATAACAAGACACCCACAGCTGCGATTTTTCTGGACATACAAAAAGCCTTTGATAAAGTGTGGTACTGTGGATTAGCGTACAAATTGATCACTTTAAAAGTCCCTGACGCTCTTGTCAAACTTTTATTCTCATACTTAAATAACAGACACTTTCAAGTCAGAGTAGGAGGTAACTTATCTACACCCAAACTCATTAAAAGTAGTGTACCGCAAGGTTCTATCCTGGGCCCGACATTCTTTAACATATACCTGAACGACATCCCCAGGACTCCAAACACAGAGCTAGCACTCTATGCAGACGACAGTGCGATACTCGCAAAACACGCCTATGTCTCAGTAATGCACAGCTAGCTACAATAACACTTAGACATACTCCAAACTTGGCTGGAAAAATGGCGAATAAAATTAAACCCCAATAAATGTCATTGGATTTATTTCTCGAGGAAACATAAACCTCCGCCGCCACTGTACATAAACAACCATGCCCTACGCGTGGAAAAATCTACTAAATACCTAGGTGTAACGATAGATTCCCACCTAACCTGGAAACAGCACGTAACGAACTTAATCAAAAAAGCGTATATAACTACAGGAGCCTTATACCCAATGATAGGAAACGGAAATCTCAGTCATCAAAACAAACTGCTAATTTATAAATCGGTCATCCGCCCGGGAATGCTGTATGCAGCACCCGTATGGGGATATGCCTGTAAAACTACAATAGACCTCTTAGAGACAAAACAAAACAAAATCCTACGGATTATCAGGAAAGCTCCCAGGTACTTAAGAAACTCGGTAATTAGGAATGACTTCAAAATAAAAACTGTTAGAGCCCAAATTAAAAAGCTAGCGCTTAAATTTTACAAAAATTTGCCATCGGTTCCAAATGAACTGTTATTCAATCTGCATGACTATGATCATCGCAAGGCCAAATCTCGTAAGAGACCCCGCGCTGTTCTAAACATCGATAATCGGAATTAACAAATCCCACCTCAAACATCTGATATTAAATAAAACTCGCGACTAATGTTTTATTAACAAAAATGTTCTAAATTCTAAACTGCCAAAATGCGAGGTAACTCTTAGATCTGCATCAATCCCCCAAACTGCTTAAACTCTAAATGTGCAACAAACTGCCACACTAGGAGCTAGGACAAATAATAAAAAGTAGTAAATAAAAACCTCGAACCTTCAATCAGGGTCACAGAATTAATGTCACAGTTTGACGATAAGAACCACATATTGAAACTGGAGATTAAAGGCGCTTCGCGCTTGGTGCTCCGTCCTGTACGACGCTCTACGTCCTTACCTTTCGCGGTCATTTCTCTTTTGGACTTCGATTTGTTGATTCTTTTGCTCTGACGAAGGAAATCCAGCGCATCCTCGAAACATCTGTATGCTGCATTGTGTTATTTGTACTTTTATACGTTGCGCAAGTTTTCCTTATCCTTTGACCAAAGTGTATTGCACTTATTGGGATGTTACCTCCAGGGTTATTTTAAGTAGTTTTTATAAGGTACGCTACAGAACATGGTGAAATGAAAGGGCGCATAATATTCCCCAAATAAAGTACTTGCTATCATAATGGTGTATTAAGGGAAGCATCTAAATGTTTTAGACAGGGAGTTTGTAGACCCGAGGAGGACCATGATTACCCAACTTCTAGAAAAACCTAAAAATCTTCTATCAGCTCCATTTCTATGCTTATCTCAAAATATGGAAGGATATAGCTATTTGTGACCTGGGGAAAACCATGTTTACCCAACTGCTGGAAAAACCTCAAAATCTTTCATCAGCTTCATTTCTATGCTTATCTTAAAATGTGGAAGGATATAGCTATTTGTATCAATATTTTCTTTTTCATTTACAGATAACTTTATAATCGATAATGCAACTTTCCCGTGATTTTTAAAAATAATTGTAGTTATGGGCAACCAATTGAAACAATGGGCAAAACAAGATAGAACGATTTTTTTTTTCTGAAAGCACAAGAAGATAAAAATAGTAGTTCACATATTACAACTTTCAAAGAAGTAGAATGACATAGTCACGGTGGCAATAATTTTTTCACACAGTTTTCTTATCTTTGTTTAAGTAATTCTGAATTCGGACGAGCTATAGTCAATATTTTTAACACATTCGATTTGAATAATGCCTTTTCAATTTAGACATACTGGTTGTGACGCATACTTACTGGTTGTAAAAATTAAAGAAATTAAAAAAAAAATTCTTCTATTTTACAAATATAAATAAAATTTTCGGCAAAGCGGTGAACCTAACTATGAAGGTGTAGAAAAGGTTCAGTAACGTTATGAAAAGTTAAAGAGGAATTAAAACTCACATTAATAAGAGCTTTAAAATGCCATAATACTTTTAGAATTATAGGTCAGTGCTGTTAGTAGTAGCAAAATCCCATTTTTCTCGTTTTACACAACAAAAATGCGTAGTATTTGGTACATGTATTTTTAATTATTTTTAAATTTAAATTTTCTAATTAAGAATAGAAGTAATAAATATTTTTTCTTGGTTGTATAATAGAGCAGAGAATATATTGAAGCAAAAATAAATTGAATGGTAAAGTAAATTTTGAATGCTTAGAAATATTTTTTAATGTTTGAATTAGTGTTGCACAGATAAGTTTCTGCAAAATTAACATTTTAAATAAATATTGTTAAATTCAATACGAGCCTTTGGCGATACATGCAACGCAATCTGAATTATTGTCTCAAAAGATTTTGGTATATTGTCAATATGAAATTTTAATTCCCTCCTTTTATCTTCGCGGTTATGAAACTCTCAAAAACTAAAAGGAATTTGATGCGAGTAACTCATAACCTACTGACTCAAATTTATTTTCTTTTCTTTGAAAAATATTAATTTTAGTTCTTTATATACCGGGTGGTCAGAATTAAAACACCCCTACTCTGAGCTCTCTATACATCGAACTACTCAGTGTAAAGGCTCCAAAATTGTTGAACCTACTATTCAAGGCATGGAAAAAGGGATTACGTTAAAAAAAATTAGTTCCAGAAACACCGATAGGTGGCGCTCTACAACAGAAAATATGCTAAAAAACACAAAATAATCACAAAAAAAAAAAAAACATGCGAGATGAAATTTTTCCTTTTTAATTTATTTTGCTGATATGAAAAAAAAAGAAGATAAAAAAGTAAAGAAACTTAAACTGTCATTGTAACTGCAATTTCGCACTGTAAGCACAAATATTTGCATAAACCCTTGGTTTGCAGCTACTATGTTCTGGGCATAAAAGGGAATAAAACTGGGAAATTTTCATTCTTATCAGCGATAGCTGTCACACTGCCAGAACGCGCTTTGCTTATGAAGCTGTTTTATGAAAACAAAGGACATGCTGCATCTGCACTTCGAGAGTTTCGTCGACTTAAGAATTTGCGCAAAGGACCATTACTTCCACAAGCTCTCAGGAGAATGATCGCTCGATTCGAGAAAACTGGACATCTTGGAGTTCAGCCGGGTCGAGGACGCAAATCGACTCGTTCAGATGTCGTTGACGATGTTGCCACCGCTATTGTTGAACAATCAATGGATAACGTTATACGCAGCATTCCCTGTATCGATAAGATCCTTGTGATATGAATGTTCGAATAAAATGTGTTACAAATGTGTATTTTGTGTCTGTTCAGAATATTTTCTATTGTACAGCGCCACCTATCGGTGTTTCTGAAACTAATTTTTTTTCGCGTAATCCCTTTCGCCATGTCTTGAATAGTATGTTCAACAATTTTGGAGGCTTTACACTGAGTAGTTCGATCTATAGAGAGCTCAGAGTAGGGGTGTTTTATTTCTGACCACCCGGTACATCGCACAAAAAATATATGGAATAGATATATATTGAAAACTAGATCGAACTTTAAATTTTTGAATGAATTCCCTTTATATTTAGCAACTTTTAACATGGCGCCAAATCACCAAAATTAAAAAAAAATATAAAAGTTAAATATCTCGAGAATGCAGATTATCCTAGCGTAAAAGTAGTGGTGTTTGTTATTTTAATCATAATTTTGTGATTAAATACAACGTGCCAAAACAAGCATTTAATTAATACATTAAAACATATTTATTCTTTCATTTCAGCTTTCTTGAATTTTTGCGGATCATTTTGAAAAAAAAAATTATCAGTTTTATTTTTCCCAACTGTACCAAAATATAATCAGCACAAGAATAATGCATCAGTGACTTATCTACATTTTAAATTTTTTTGACAATGACTTATCTATCTTTTAGCTATTTTTGGCCGTGATTTATCTATTTCTAGCATCTATTTTTTAGGCACACATACTATAAAAGACTATAAAGAGTCACCGCAAACATTAATTCGTGTTCTAAAGTGTTTAAAATATATAGAACCATCGTAAACTAAAAATTCCAATTTTCAACCTCATTAATTTATCCGTTTACTATGTTTTGTAGAGAACGTAAAAAAATTACCCCAATCTAATAAATATATAACAAAAATTTTGCAATAGTAAATTAATATATTATATACCAAAAGTAAAATTAAAATTAATTAAATATTATAATTATGATTACTCTCTGATGATGGTTTTTCAAAAATGGAGTAACAAAATTAAAAATGCTGTATTTTAATAATAGAGGGCCCATTTATGTAGTTAAAGTGCTGGAATGCGCAGCTGTGTCGGTGTGAATTTCTATCCACTATAAAAATTATATATATATATATATATATATATATACATATAAATATTACATCTATCACATCTAAAAACTGACTACTGAAAATATACTCAAAGGCGCCAAGCTGCTCAGACAAGTACATTTCTATACAACTCAATAATTTGAAAAAGAAAAAAGAAGAATGACATTGTATCAAAATTTCGCCGGGGGGGATTGTGACCCCCACTTCCCGGTTTAGCCAGCTTTATGTCATGACGACACTCCCGGAAGCGGATACAATGTCGCCAACCAAGTACATATACTAATACTTTAAAAAAAGAAAAAAGTTGAAAAACCTATACTTTCCCTAACCTATACAAAGACTACGCGTTTTACTACATCCAAACAGAAACACAAAATACTACAAAAATGACCCACATCCAATACCAATATATCAAGAAAAACAAGCCACGCATACACCTCACCGAAATGTAAAAGACTCTTACCTTGTACCTAATGATCTCCCTCAGACAGTCAACCATGACCTTCACAATGCAGCCGCTGTCCAATACTATCTCAGACAGAAAGCTCTCTTCCACTCAAATACAAGTCGTAACACTCGGTTACGGTTATGCCGTAAAATTTACACAATATATCACAGAGAAAACGTAGAGGGTAACCCATTACGATTGCTTCTTCTAGATAATTCAGATCACTTATATAACGATTTTCAACACTGCTATTTAAACGTTTGCTTCTTGTTAAAAAAATTTTATGATAATGTTCCTAAAAACATTTCTATGCAAACAAGAATGCCAATTAATAATGTAATTTATTTTAAAATTAAATGCTTTTCTTTTATCATATAATTTAAAACCTACTTTACCATTAGAAAGTTTATATAATGTTAAATCTAAAAAATTAATACTATTATCAATGTTACGGGAAGTTTCTGTTAATGTCAAATTTGAAGGAAAAAAAGTAAACTTTTTACTTTTTTTCCTTCAAATTTGACATTAACAGAAACTTCCCGTAACATTGATAATAGTATTAATTTTTTAGATTTAACATTATATAAACTTTCTAATGGTAAAGTAGGTTTTAAATTATATGATAAAAGAAAAGCATTTAATTTTAAAATAAATTACATTATTAATTGGCATTCTTGTTTGCATAGAAATGTTTTTAGGAACATTATCATAAATTTTTCGGAAGAATTGAATTATAATAGTATTTCAGGAAGGCTTCCTGAAATACTATTATAATTCAATTTTCAATACAGAAAAAGAAAAAAATGCATACTTTAGAGATATAGCGGATGTTTGCAGTAACACTTTAAGTTCTTAGTGGGACCATTGCGCATGTGTGGACAGCGCACCCTGGTGCACGTTGATAACATATTTCTGCTTTAAGCGTCAGCATGCACTTCAGACAGATTACATTCCATCCCTTTCTCTTGCAATGGTCGCTTCTAAAGTCTTTCAATGGTCGCTTCTAGTCTTGAGGTTGTTTCTGGTTTTGTGGTCGCTTCTAGATGGTTTGCTTCGCTTTTTTTTTCTGTATCTTTGACTTCACACATATCCGGAAGATAGGCCACTGCATGGCATTGTTTCCGGGAGTGTTGCCCGGGCTTAAAAGCACGCTTCTAACCGGGAAAGAGGTGTCGCAATCCACCTCTGCCATTTATGCTATGCAATTGGTCGTTTCCCTCTTTTATTTGAATCTTATATATATATATATATATATATATATATATATATAATATTGACTGAAAATCCAGGGAAGAGACACTTTCATATTACCAAAATCTACTTTATTATATCACACTATATCACACATTATATCACACTACTTTATTATATCAGATATAGTTACATCGGGCGGCCGAGCTCCGGCATCCAGCTCTCAAGAAATCTCAATGCCGTCTGCGTCGTTTTACACAATGTACAGTTACAGCAGAGGGGGGGGGGGATATGGTGGTATGGGAAAGATGCTGCCTTCGCGTTCATTAGGCTTTAAAAATGTGATTGGGAATGCAGTTTCATATGAGAAAGTTTACACAGAGGTTAAGATTAGTGACCATATATGGTATGGTCGAGGAAAAGAGGAAGTGCTGGCAGACTTTGTTGATATTAGTGGCGTGGGATAGAATTTAGTATAGTTGCAATACGTGCTGGACATGATATAGAAATTTGGAATAATAATTATAAAAGAAAAGGGAGCGTTATTGGAAAAGGCTTAAAATTTCTGTCTCATATCCCCCCTCCAAAAACAAAAGGCTTGGGTACAGACACACTTCATGCCCAAGGCTTTTCAAAGTATAACATTTCAATATAAAATCCAAAGAAAAATTCAAAAGTAAAATTTATAATATAAAAAGCAGTAAAAATATAAATATTTACAAACCTGAGAACTGTGTTTTCTATATTATAACAAAATTATGAAGATTTTCCATAAGCCTAATTATTTTAATAAACGAACGACACAGTATGATAATAGTTCAATAAATGATTATTTTATTTATTGAACTATTATCATACTGTGATGGATTAGTTTATGTTTTATAAAAACAAATGTAGATTTCCTTGATCAGGGGAACTCGCACACACCATTCACTCTCCCGGCCGTCCAAACAGTTACCTTACACCTTTCTGGTAGGTCGGACGGTCTGGGTCTCAACAACAACACCATTCACTCTGGGCGCGGTAGCCCAATGGTTAGCGAGCGGGAATTGCACTCGGTGAGCTCGGGTTCGATTCCCGCCTCTCTCTCTCCCGGCCGTCCAAACAGTTACCTTACACCTTTCTGGTAGGTCGGACGGTTTGGGTCTTAACAACAACACCATTCACTCTGGGCACTCTCCCCGATTCTCTCTCCCACGGCCGTCCAAACAGTTACCTTACACCTTTCTGGTAGGTCGGACGGTCTGGGTCTCAACAACAACACCATTCACTCTGGGCGCGGTAGCCCAATGGTTAGCGAGCGGGAATTGCACTCGGTGAGCTCGGGTTCGATTCCCGCCACTGCCAAAACTGCCGCCGTGTTCACGCGAAGTACTATCACGTTAAGCATGTGGGTCCGTAAGTCCTTCCGAAAGGTTGGTGGTAGGGGAAGGAGGGTACGGTCCCTGTGGATGCCTCCCCACTGGGTTCCGGTCTAAACTGGGCAGCACTTCCCGGCCGTCCAAACGGTTACCTTACACCTTTCTGGTAGGTCGGACGGTCTGGGTCTCAACAACAACACCATTCACTCTTCTCACAGTGTTATGAAGTTTGTGTTTATGTTTGTGTTGAGTACCTAATAATAAAACAATTTTCAAGAAATTCAACAATTAAACATTAATTCCAAGGTTATATGTGAGTACAGATGATTTTTAAATATTTAAATGAAATTACATGTACTTCATACAATATTTTACTATGTGTTTAAATATAAGTTCTAATCTCATTAAAATAAATAGTTACTTAAAATTCCATTAGTTAACTGATTTTAATACATTTATACAATGTTGAGTGTATTGATACCAAGTTTAGTGCATCCTGACAATAACTCCAAGTGGTTTCGTTATTGCCATTCATTTGATAAACCCACAAGACCAACAGACTTCTCGCTCCAATTATAATAAATTACAATTCAAATATAACACTTAAAATAAAATAATATTTAATTTTTTCACTGAATATAAAATAAGTATTTGTTTATAATCTCACTCTTTATTTACATAACTATCCTTTCAATTCCATAAAGTATGTACACTGTAATATTTATCTATATGAAAATTCTCATTATTTACATTTTAAATCTCGCTCAAATCCTCAAATCATTTTTCCCCCTTAAAAAAAAGTATTTTTATTCATGATTTCTCAATAACTTTATATCAACTGCCTTATTTCTCCTTACTTATTCTTCATTTATTCTTTCACAACTCATAATTATTTTCTTCACAACTCATATTTATTTTCTTTAAATTATTTCTTATCCAAGTTTATATTCGTACATTGATCCAATAACACTGGCAGTTAAAAAGGGCTTATTCTCACTTGTGATTGGTTATATCTTCATCCCAGTACTAATGGCAAGGAGTAAGTAAAAGTTTACAAAAGAAAAAGTTTACTTTCAACACAGAATCAGTTACTTTTTGTTTACGTTAATAGAGCTCTGCCAGAGTCACTGATCCTCTTATATATGTTTTCATCATTTCTCATACTTTTCTTTACACAACATAATATTTATTTCATACAATATAATATCCTTCTTTAAAATTTATGATATCAAAATCAGTTTCATAATATACTTATCATTATCATAATATAACTCTTATTAACATAAAATGTCAACTTCATGTGACTTTCACTGGTTATCCTCAAACTTTATTTATATTGTATAAAGTGGAAGAGGCAAAATTAAAAACAAAAATTTATGCTGGGAACCAAGGAGTTTGGTTTTCCTTAGGTCCAGCACCAAGAATTATTTATATGGTAAAGGTAATGTGATATCGATGTGATATTAAAGAAAGTTAAATAAATTTCAAAATATTCTTAAATTATTTAAATTATTAAAAGCAAAGAAATTTTACCAACATCATTAAATATTATTACAAAATTTTGAGCATTATAAAATAAAATAAAATTTTAATTTCAATGGATTATTTTAAAATATACTTTATATTGAGTTTCAGCACTTAACAGGTATTGGACTTGACAGGTATTTTATTTTGAAAATAATGAATGTATTGCATAATAATAATCATCACTACCATTAATCAAAATATAATAAAATGAATGAATGCACTTCAAGTGCTTTAAAGCAACCAGAACTGTTGATCAGAGTTTCATAAACATCTCCCAAACACAACGACCTTGATAACTTTTATAAGATGAATCACATTCACACTCACTAAAATGAGTGAGGTATTGTAGCTGACTTGGAAAATTTGTCTTTTGGTCATTGTTGATTGTTCTGTCATTTTCCGTCCTGAATTCCAAATCTATACGCTTTAAAATTAAATCTACAGTTCTTTTTCGATTTTGTTGCGTCCAATTTCTGAAAACATCCGTACTTTCAACTGCGCTCCATTCAACACTTACAAACGCGGAAGTAGGTCACTGCTGATTTTTTGCTAAGTCAGCACGAAAAAGCGTACAGCGTTTCTCCTTTTCGAATCTCTTCGCCGACAACCGCACACATCATGACGATAAGAGTTTTTTGTTCATTCTAACACAGATTCATCAATGGTTAGTTTTTGAATATGTTTCCCATTGCACGGTTCAATCGCTGTCGACTTCTGTAATATTGGCTGAAAATCCAGAGAAGAGACACTTCCACATTACCAAAATCTACTTTAGTATATCACACTCGAAACAGATATAGTTACATCGGACGGTCGAGCTCCGGAATCCAGCTCCCAAGAAATCTCAATGCCGTCTGCATCGTTTTACACAATGTACAGTTACAGCAAAAGGGGAGGGATATTTATGGTATGGTAAAGATGCTACCTTCGCGTTCATTAGGCTTTAAAAATGTAATTGGGAATGCAGTTTCATATGAGAACATTTATACAGAGGTTAAGATTAGTGACCATATATGGTATGGTCGAGGAAAAGAGGAAGTGCTGGCAGACTTTGTTGGTATTAGTGGCGTAGGATAGAATTTAGCATAGTTGCAATACGTGCTGGACATGATATAGGAATTTGGAATAATAATTATGAAAGAAAAGGGAGCGTTATTGGAAAAGGCTTAAAATTCCTTTATCATATATATATTTGAACAAGAATTGAAAGTGTAGTTTAAGGGATATTTCATTATAGCCTACTAAATCCATACATAGTCAAAATCCTCACATTGGCGTACTTTTAAAAGATTTTTAAGGGGAATATATTGGTCTAAAACTTGACTAAAATTGCTGATTTACAATGCCATTCTACGGATATGCCAGAAATCCTTCAGTTTGTAGTCATTGAAAATTGGTAAAACCACCCCTTCCTTCAAATACGTCCCTGAATTCTCGAACAAAAATTGAATGTGTAATGCTGATTAAATTATATATATGTTGATGAAATTATATATATCTGCAGTTTTAGTCAAGTTTTAGACCAATATATCACTTACAAACCCTTTAATAGTACGTCAATGTGAGAATTTTGACTAAAGTGAGAATTTAATAGGTTATAATTAAAACTCCCCATATTATATTTGTTTGTTTGAATATGAATTGAATGTGTTATGTAAGAGTTATTTAATTATAACCTACTAAATTCACCCATTTGTCAAAATCCTCATATTGGCGTACTTTCAAAAGGTTTTTAAGAGGAGTTTATTTGTCTAAATCTTAAGTAAAACTGCAGATTTGCAATGCATTCTACTGATATATGCCTGAAATCCTTCATTGTGAGGTCATTGAACATTGAAAATGCCTCTCCTCCCTTCAAATCCACTCCTCAAATATGAATTGTATCTGTAACGTTGATGATGATCAAAGTATATATACACATATGTTGATGAAATTATATATATATATCTGCAGTTTTAGTCAAGTTTTAGACCGATATATAACTTACAAACACTTTAAAAATACGTCAATGTGAGGAGTTTGATTAATGTGTCGATTTAATAGGTTATAAATAAACACCCAATATTATATTTATTTGTTGAGCAAGATTTGGATGTGTGAAGCAAGGGTATTTTAATTATAACCAATTAGATCCACACCTTAGTCAAAATCCTAACATTGACGTACTTTTTAAGAGTGTGATAAGGGATATATTGGTCTTAAATTTGACTAAAACTACATATTTACAATACCATCCTACGGATATATCCCTGATCCTTCAGTTTGAGGTCATTGAACATTGGAAATACCTCTCCTCCCTTCAACACGAGTCCTCCAATATGAATTGAATCTGTAATGATGATAATGAAATTAGATATATGTTGATGATGATGAAATTAGACATATGTTGATGATGATGAAATTAGATATATGTCGATGAAATTATATATATCTACAGTTTTAGTCAAGTTTTAGACCAATATATCACCAACAAACACTTTAAAAGTATATCAGTGAGAGGATTTTGACTAATGCGTGAATTTAATGGATTATAATTAAAACACCCTATATATTTATTTATTTGTTTGAATAAAAATTGAATGTATAATGTAAGAGTTATTTCATTATAACCTACTAAATCCACACATTAGTCAAAATCCTCACATTGGCGTACTTTTAAAAGATTTTTAAGGGGAATATATTGGTCTAAAACTTGATTAAAACTGCAGTTATACTATGCCATTCTACGGATATGTCTGAAAACCATCAGCTTATGGTCATTGAACATTGGAGAAACAACCCCACCTTTCACATACGCCCCTGAATCCTCGAACAAGAATTGAATGTGTAATATTGATGCAGTTATATATATCTACAATTTTAGTCAAGTTTTAGACCAATATATCACTTAAAAACTCTTTAAATGCACATCAATGTGAGGATTTTGATTAATGTGTCGATTTAGTAGGTTATAATTAAAACACTCTATATTATATTTATTTGTTTGTTTGAACAAGAATTGAACGTATAATGTAAGGGTTATTTAAATATAACCTTGTAAATCCACACATTAGTCAAAATCCTCACATTAACGTTCCTTTGTAGGGTTTTTAAGGGATATATTGGTCTAAAACTTAACGAAAACTGCAGATTTACAATTCCATTCTACGAATATGTTTAAAATCCTGCAGTTTGTGGTCATTGAACATTGGAAAAATCTCCCTTCTCCTCAAATACGCTCCTTAATCCTCGAACAAGAATTGAATGTGTAATATTGATGAAGTTATATATATCTGCAATTTTAGTCAAGTTTCTGATCAATATATCACTTAATAACCCTTTAAATGTACGTCAATGTGAGGATTTTTATTAATGCGTGGATTTAGTAAGTTGCTAGCCGAATACCCGTTGAAAATCAACGGTATCGCATTAAGCAACTCCTGAATAATGTAAATTTTTGAATAATTCCCGTTTTACATTTATTCGGCGAATCGAATATTTTGGTGTGCAGAACCCCCAAAAGAAAAAAATATTGGAAAACTTAAATTGCGCACTTCTTCCTTTCGAACTATCTACCCGTTCACCCAATTAAATTATCTATCTCATCCCGAAGCATACTGTTTTATCATTTCCCCTTTCGAACATTTTTCTGTGGAGCACACCCATAAATGAACATTTTTGAAAACTCTGTTCGTCTTTGGTTTTTTATCAGATGATTGGCCCATATTCTAAATATCTAGCCTCTGTCACATTTAAAAGAAGCGTGTCTCATTTATTCGGAAAATCGAACATATTCGTGTGCGGCACCCCCAAAAAGTAGCAAATATTGGAAATCTGAAACTCACTCTTTCTTCCTTTCAAACCCGTACACCACATTTGAAGTCTCTATCCTATCGCGATGCATGTTTTTCTATCACTTCACCTTTCAAATGTTTTTCTGTGTAGCACACTCTTCAATGAACATTTTTAGAAAACCGTATTCATCTTGGGTTTTGTTATTAAGTGAATAGCCCGTGCACTAAATTTCAAGCCTCTATCACGTTCTATAGGAGGCGGTTTTCATTTGTTCGTCAAATCGAACATTTTACTGTGCGGCACCCCTTATAATAGCAAATGTTGTAAAACTGAAATTGTACTATTTCTTCCTTTCCAACTATCTACCCGTACACCAAATTTGAAGTCTCTAACTCATCGCAAAGCATGCTTTTTCTATCATTTCACCTTTCGAATGTTTCTGTATAGAGTACCTACCCCCTTAAATATACATTTTTGAAAAACTCCATACTTCTTGGGGTGCGGCACCCCTAAAGTAAAAAATATTGGAAAACTGAAATTGTACACTTTCTTCCGAAGCATGTCTTTTTTATCAATTCACCTTTCGAACGTTTTCCTCTGAAGCACCCCCTTAAATGAACATTTTTGAAAAACTATATTCGTCTTGGGGATTTTCATCAAATGATTAGTCCATATACCAAATTTCAAGCCTCTATCAAGTTTTAAAGTTTCTCATTTATTCGGAAAATCGAACATTTTGGTGTGCGGCACCCCCCCTTAAGTTGAAAATGTTGGATACCTGAAATTGCACACTTTCTTCCTTTTGAACGATGCGCCCATACACCAAATTTGAAGTCTCTATCTTATCGCAGGGCATGCTTTTCTATCAATTCACTTTTCGAACGTTTTGGTATGAAGCACCCCCTCTAGAGAACGTTTTCGGAAAATTCGATTTTTCCAGGGTGTTCTATCGAACGATCGAGCTGTGTACCAAATTGCAAGTCTCTATCCATTCGGGAAGTGCCTAAAAAAAGCGTGACAGACGGACAGACCGACGGACAGACGGACACTTGGTAATTAGTATATATAGATAATTAAAACACCCTATATTATATTTATGTGTTTGTTTGCGCAAGAATGGAATGTGTAATGTAAGAGTATTCTAATTATAACCAACTAAATCAACACGTTAGTCAAAATCCTCTCATTGACTTGGATTTGGTAAGGGATATATTGGTCTAAAATTTGACTAAAACTACATATTTACAAGACCATTCAGATGATATACTATGCCTGAAATCCTTCAGTTTCAGGTCATTGAACCTCCATAAACCTCCCCTCCCTTCAAATACGCCCCTGAATCCTTGAACAAGAGTTGTAAGTGAAGAATTCCGTATTTTCTTTTACTGTATTTTTTATTGCTCCCAGCCACAGAATACTAATCTGAACTATACGTATGAAAAATACGGCTGTCAACATCTTATAAGTTATCTCCGCTGCCCCAGATGTGCTAATGATCACCATTAAATATCGATTAGCCTAAATCTAATCGATTTTAATCGAGAAAATATAGACAGTTCCTGTTCACTTTCAACTAACAGTACCGATGTAGAATAATAATCGGAAATAATGGAGTATTTGACACAGAGATTCCTCTCACCCGGTAATTAGATTGAAATATATTTAACTTGAGCATGTACTAAAACTTCTGTTTCTTTTGGATTTCTGATTTCAAACTTATTTTAGTCCATATTTTCAGAGGACCAACATACATGTATATAAATATTAAGAACGAAAAAATAGTTGTAAATGTGCATAATTAATTAGGGTGCAAAACGTGTTTCAAATCTTCGTGTTTTTGTAGAGAACACGAAGGTTTAAAAAGAACTCTACATTAAAAAAAGTAGCCGCCGTCACTGTTTGGAAAATTTTGCGTTCTTCGAGTTTTCTCTTGTCTTATACCGCAAAAACTATATCATAAAAAAATATATAATTTGGTACATTTGTAAAGAAATATTAGAGAAGCAAGCTGAAATAAACCGTTTTTCGATTTCAACTTTAGCTTAAGAAATATTTAATATCGAAATCAAAGACAGAATATTTCAACTGAGGTTTTGGACCTGGACAGGCTAACTATAGCAAGACCACGAATTTTTGTAGGCTTTAACCTACATAGTTAAAATTTTGCCAGACGGAGCCTTTTTTTTTAATTTTCGATGCAGCTTTTAAGTTATTCTTACTTTCTTTGCGCTTCTGAACTCAAAAATCTTCTTCTGTATGGAGGCGTCTCTTAAGTTTCTCTGTCTCGTACCGTAAAAATTATAGCATACAAAAATATGAAATTTGATGCATTTGTAAGGAAATAGTAGAGAAACACACTAAATTAAACGGCTTTTCGATTTAAACTTTAGTTTGGCTTAAAACAGCTCACGAAGCGAGCTCAGCGTGAGCCAGCGAGTAGGAGGCGAAGTCTCCCGACTCGGGAATCCAATTACGGGGATTGGCGAAGCGCAGCAAGCAGGGGACGGAGCCCTCTATAGTTTATAAAAAAATCTGATGTGGGCAACATATGACTTTCCTTATATAATGCCATGAATTTACTACTTTTACAGTTAAAAAAATGTTATTCTTATAGTAGATACTTATATTCTTTCCAAGATATTGAATTTTCTTCAATTAGTCGTCATTTTCATTGATTTAGCATCATTTTTATCAATTTGGCGAGAATTTTGTTAATTTGACAACAATTAAAAATGCCGTCAAGTTGGCGACATTCCGCCAAATTCGTGGCCAAAATCTCGCCAAGCGTTATGGACAGAGAAATAAGTTATTCTTATAGCAGATAAATGACTCTTGGCGTTCAAATACAAAATATTACTCAAAGTATCTTTTTTCATGAATGGAACGAGCTAGATCCGCGAGAATGATGTCACCGAATATATCGCATGAAATACATATGAAAAGTGAACATGTTTCTCAATAGGAAATATTTTTATTTTATTTTATATGACTTTTTGATAATTTTTTTGAAAAATGTGCAATATCTCAAGAATGGTTCGTGTTAGCGCTCTAAAATTTATGTTAATCGTTTTCTAATGAAAAATTACATAAGAAATGTCTATTTGCGTAACTTTATTAGCGGTTTTGATTTTTTGACGATTTTTTCAAAATTTCACTCGAAAATTTAGGGGAATTCTGGACATTTGATTGCCTATAAAAATAATAGGCTTCCAGTGTTTACGGATTGTGATTTTTGTACCAAATTTCGTTCGAAACGGTCCATTCGTTCGTCAATTATCGTCTCCACAGACTCACTGACACACACACACATACTTTCACACACACACACACACACACACACACACGCACACACAGACATCACTTCAAAAATGTTTGATTCGGGATCAGGGATGCTTGAAACGTGCTCTCCCGTCGAAAACTAGAATTCGAATTTTCGACCCCGTCACAATACTTTCCTTATACATTATGTATATAAGGAAAGTAAAAATAAAAGAACAAGTTGTGTAATAAAGAGGAAATAAATGTCTAACAAGAAAGATCAATCATGCTTAAAGCATTGATTATGAAACACTTTCCAACTTCAATGCAATTTTATTTAAAAAAGTCGAAAATGCAATACATTCCTCGGTAATATTTTAAAACTTATCACGATACTACATTGATTTATTATATTTGAAAACTTAGACCTTCATTGAAAAAAATGAACTTCATTCAAAAGACGGCATTGAAATATAAATTGCGTGGTTTAAATATCTCTAAAATGCAATACATTCCACGGTAATATTTTTAAATCTATCATAATACTACGATAATTTATTATATTTGAAAACTTCATCGAAAACAACTGAAATTAATTCAAATGACGTCATAGAAAAAATAAAACGCCTGGATCTCTCTATAAAAGCAGGATTTCATTCATAACTTTCTCCATTTCATTCATCACAATACTATAATAATTTATTTTATTTAAAAATTAAGACCATGGAGCTACAATTCATAAACTTTATGCTTAAAACTTCATCGAAAAATATCGTCCTTCTGTTTATAAAATCAATAAATATTTCATTCATATCAGCCATGCAGACTCCATGGACTGAATTATTTTGTGTTAAAGAAATACAGTAATTCTAATACAACTCATTCTACATATTTTGCTGTTTACATTTTACATAGGTGAAAAATAGGCTTAATTGTAGAAATAATCAAATTTGAATGAGAATTTAAACTCAAATATATTGTCATTGTGTTGTTTTAGTATGTAGATGCACAGAATTTAAGCAGAAATAAAGTAGTTTTAGGATGAATACAACACTCAATATGAATTAAAAAGAACTTTAAAAAATCACGAATTTGAAACAAGATGGATGCCATATCTCATTTTGATGTGGGTCATGTGATCGTTTCATATCATGGTCACGTGATCGTTTCATATAAGATGTGTAATTATTATCTAAATTTTTATTTAAAAAACTACTGAATATATTTAGCTGAATTTTTTTTATATATTTTATGGAACAATTTGACTATTACCTAAAATTTTCGAAGCAATTTGTGAATTTTAAATCCGCTTAAAAAATGTTAGAAAAATTAGGTCCCATAGGGCTCAATGTATTTCATTTTTTCAACCCGGGTTCAATCCAAAACTAATTGTGTGTTATTATTCATTTATATTCCCATAGGTCCTACAGACCGTCTGAACAACATACTAAAATTTCATTTTGATTAAGTCATTTTTACGGCAGTTGTCGTGCTAACGGACAGACAGACAGACAGACAGACAGACAGACAGAATGAACAAAGTCATAAACACTTTTCAACTTTGTTGTAAAGTGTTAAAAATGAAATTATACAGGTATATTCACAGCACGATTTCTTTTTTTAAAGTCGCTATATGATAGCAATAGTTAATAAATATTTTGAAGCATAAAGTTTTACTTTGTAATTTTTAGTAAATATTTCCTGGTATAAAGAAGCCACAAATCGTGTGTTGATTGTTACGTTAGTTACAGTGGAACTGGCTTTTATAAATAAAATCATGAAGATTGTATAAATCAATTTTGAAAAAAAGTTATTAATCTTAAAAATTGATTTATTTTAATTTATATTATCATCACTATTTAATTTTTAACGTATAATATTTTCGGTTATTCAAATAAATCAGATTTTCTTCTCTTACATTTTAAAAGTTCTCGTGTATCATTTTTAGACTCTTCATACCGCCTGAAATACTATTCACAGTACATTACGTATTTCATGATTTACAAAACATTACGTGTTTCACGATTTACAAAACATTACGTGTTTCACGATTTAAAAAACATTACATGTTTCACGATTTACATTACAAATCACACTTTGGGATCAAGCTCCTTGTCAGTCCTGAAGAATAAGGCTGTTTTCTTTATTTGAAACCGATTGACAAATATATATTTGTATTTATACTGTGCTTAATTTATCGAGTTTTTATTTTATTAAATTATTATTACAGCTGTGTTTTTGAACAATTTTTACTTTCCTTATATACATAATGTATAAGGAAAGTATTGTGACGGGGTCGAAAATTCGAATTCGAGTTTTCGACGGGAGAGCACGTTTCAAGCATCCCTGATCACGAATCAAACATTTTTGAAGTGATGTCTGTGTGTGTGTGTGTGTGTGTGTGTGAAAGTATGTGTGTGTGTGTGTGTCAGTGAGTCTGTGGAGACGATAACTGACGAACGAATGGACCGATTCGAACCAAATTTGGTACAAAAATCACAATCCGTAAACACTGGAAGCCTATTGTTTTTATACGTAATCGAATGTTCAGAACCCTCTAAATTTTCGAATGAAATTTTGAAAAAATCGTCAAAAAATCAAAACCGCTAATAAAGTTACGCAAATAGACATTTCTTATGTAATTTTTCATTAGAAAACGATTGGCATAAATTTTAGAACTAACATGAACCGTTCTCGAGATATTGTACATTTTTCAAAAAAATTATGAAAAAGTCACATAAAAAAAAATTCCTATTGAGAAACATGTTCACTTTTCATATGTAATACCATGCGATAAATTGAGTGACATCATTCTCGTGGATCTAGCTCGTTCTATTCATGAAAAAATATACTTTGAATAATACTTTTGTATTTGAACGCCAATAGTCATTTATCTGCTGTAAGAATAACTTTTTCTTAGTGCATAACGCTTGGCGAGATTTTAGCGACGAATTTGGCGGAATGTCGCCAACTTGGCGACTTTTTTGAAATGTTGCCAAATTAATGAAAATCTCGCCAAATGGATAAAAATGATGCTAAATCAATAAAAATGACGACTAATTGTCAAAAATTCAATATCTTGGAAAGAATATTAGTATCTACTATAAGAAAAACCTATTTTTTTACTGTAAAAGTAGTAAATTCATTACATTATATAAGGAAAGTCATGTGTTGCCCACATCAGATTTTTTTGTTTATAGAGAAATAACATTTTACACACGTGTGATAAATATATTTTATATATTTTTAAACATTGTATGACTTAATAATACCTGACAGATTTCAAACTACAAAAATGTCGTTTTAATATTAACATTAATAAATAATGATAGTAGAAGAAACTTCATCTAAAACATGTTTAATTACATACAGCAACGTAACCACGCCATCGGATGACCCGGTTACCAAAATGCCTGGAGATACCTAGTAGGCTTAAGTGGCTATATAATTTCAAAATGCATTGCTGGGTTTAAGAAATGGAATCTATAATAAACATTCTGTTCGAGCTCCTGAGCTGATAGTTAATGTCATGGAGTTAGAAAGAAGGAGATAAAACTCATATGAATGCAACTCTTGTCAGTTGACGTAACAAAAGGGCGTAGTATTCTAATTATTTTTTAAATTAAGTGTTCCCTGATTTTGAGTATAATTAACCGGGTATGTTTTCATGGTTGTAGGATAGAGTAGAGAATATAGGAGATAAAAATAAACTGAAAAGTAAAATAATTTTGAATACGTAGGAATATTTTTCACTGTTTTAGTTCTACTTTGCATTGAGCTAATAATTTATTTTTACAAAATTGATAGTTTCAATAAATATTTGAAACCTTTCGCCATAGAAATGCATACAATACAGGGGTTCTTAGCCTATCCCAGCGCCATCTACATTTTTATTTCTAACGATATTGGCATTTTCATAATATGGCATTTTAACTTCTTACTTTTACCTCCCATGGTTAATGCTTTTATCAGATTATTTTTATCTGAATACAACCCAATTCACAGTATGACATTCGTAGCATTAAATACAGAGTACTTCAAAAAATAACTTACATAAATATTTAAAAGCATATAATGTAGAGAGATTAAAATAGTAATTTATTTTATTCGGAGGCACTAATATACCCTAAAGAATAAAAAATTCTGATGTGGGCAGCAAATAACTCTTCCTACATAATGCAAGTACTTTACTTTTTTTACTTGCGGGCAAGATCAACAAGATCCAATCATGGACAAAAGCCGCGGCACATTGTCTTTAACGTTGAAAAGTTATAGACAAAGTTAAAGACACCATATTTGACTTTTTGTGGATAACAACATATAAAATTATTTGGAAATACCCAATTACCTTATATTTCGCGAAAATCTAACTCGAAAATTGGAAATATTGCTAACATCTAAGCAATATGCTCCATTATATTAAATTATGTTAATTATAATTCCTCAATTTTTGCGTCATTTTTACCAATTTGGCGACGTTTACACCAATTTCTGCATACATTAAAAAGTCGTCAAGTTAGCGAAAGTTTCCAATTTCACCAAGTGTTACATATTTGACAATACTATTGTAGATTTTATGTATTTTTTTGGATACATTTATTTGAAAAACGTGCAATATCTCGAAAATGATTCGAACTAACGTTCTAAGTCTATGTCATTCATTTTAAATTTAAAAAAAGATTATTTATTTAATATTTTGCAATGTCCCGACGTTTTATAATTTTTTTCAATAATTCAATCGAAAATAGGGGAGTCTTAAGAATGTTCAATATTGTTCACAATCAATAGGGTTCCCGTACACACACATAGATATGCATACACTCATGCATCACTTCATAAACGCTCGATTCGAATTCAGTGATGCTTCAGTGATGCTTGTGTGGTCTTCTGTTGAAAACTTAAATTCAAATTCTCGACACGGTCACAATACTTTTCCTATAAATTATATTATGTATATAGGGAAAGTAACATATCATAAATATCGTCTGCTGTGTTCAATACGTTAGACCAGGAGTCGTTTACCATCCGCGAGTACCCTGTTTCCTATAAGAATCGGTATAAGTAAAAGGATGATTTTTTTTTTTATTTTGCATGAAATTGTATGAGGACGATTTGCCTAAATATAATTGGTTGGACCGGGGACCGTATAAAAATTTATGTTTCGTATTTTTTTTAAAAAATGCATTTATTGATTTAAACTGTTTCTAAGATAATAGATTTTAAAATTTAAAACATTTTTTGCAATTGGAAGTATATCTTTGTGACTAACGATTGAAGAAATAGCCATTGGGCACCGATAGCACTGGACACCCTGTATATATGGCCACGTCCACATTTTCCATTTCCATTTTTAGCATTCAGAATTTTCTTGTGGCATTGAAATTGTGTTTTTCAATAAATATGGACAGTATGGAAGACAATAATTATTAAACAGATGGTTTCGTTCCAAATCACTATTTTTGCATCTACTAAATTGACCAAGGAAAATAACGTAAATTGAAATAACTTTACGGTGAGAATTTCATTTTGGCTTAAGAATTCATCAGTATTAATTTAGAGCACTTGACTGATATTTCCAGACATTGTAAAATACAAATAAATATTATATATTTATTTATTTATATACTGCATATGGGTCATTTTCTGTAAACGGGAGTTTTACATGTCCCAGGTGTTTTAATAAAAGTTTGCATGACTTGGAACTGATTTTGGACACTGATCAGTTTCACTATATTGTAGTTCATATTTGTCACCCATTAGCTGAAAAAACAATTTATATTTTTAATATTTAAAAATTTAGTTTTTTTATTAAATGTCATTCCCCTGTGTGTCCCAACAGCCAAATAATGAAATCACAACTTCATTTACAAGCCTTCATTTTCTAGTTTTCTTTTAATTTGATGTTTTATATTAAATTAGATAATTTAAAATACAAAAAGTAATAAAAAATCCAATATGCATTACAATAATATTTTAAATTAATTTTGTACAACTGTCCCCTAGCTATTATATCATTCACCTGTCTTTAAATTTTAACATCTCATTCTGTACATAGATGACAATACAATATAATTAAAGTATTATTCTATTTTACTAAAGTCTATATTCATCATTTCAAGAATTCGGCTATGTTCTAGTTATCATTCTGTGCAGGGAAATATTATAAAACTGAACAATTTTGAGTAAGTATTTTTATTCCTTGTAATTCACCCGTCTTTAATTATTCTCAGAATAAAAAAGTAAATAATTTTTTTAACATATATGTTTGCCTAGTTAGTGTAGCAAACTGAATATCAAGTTAGGCTTAAATGCAAATAAAATTCATATACTGAGAATGTAAAATCACATGATTTGTCATTCCCTTGTCGTCATTTACCTGCCTTCTTGGTAGACAAGGGAATGACATTAGAACAGGTGAATTACATTTAAACTAGATTTTCTTTTTAGAAGATAAAACAAACAAGAAGTTAGGTCTAAATATAAGATTGTAATTAAAGCAAAACATTTTTTGTCTTGAAAATAAAAATTTGCAATTTCTATTTAATTTTCCCAAAATGATCGCTGCTACTGTTCCTTTTTTAGTTTAAACCACCCATGATAAAATATAATTCAGAAAGCAGGTTGAAAAATAGAAAGTTTTTTGTCACAAAAAAGATGAAAAAGCCCGTTTAGAGAAAATGACCCATATATTACATGAATATATATTACCCATATATTACTGAAAGACAGTCCAGTTGCATCCCGACCCAAGGGTTACATCCGTATAGTAAAATAATTTTGTAACCCTTAAACCCAGAACCCCTTAATTATAAACATATTAAACACAAATTTAATTATTTGAAATTTCTACAATTTCTAAATGAAGTTTTGTTATAAATTAACAGCTTTTAAGTGTGACTTTTAACAGAGGCATGGTGGCATGCTTGAATTATAATTCATGTTTCTAAAATATACGTAAAAGTAATTCAAACTTTTACTTTTTATTGTAGGGAATGTTTAAGTGTTCCAAATAATACTAGATGGCAACACTAAATAGACTTAGAATAAATCATTCGTTGTTTATGACACAGACTGTTGAGTCAGGGCCACACTTGATTACGCGACGCGGGCAACGTGCTTGCTCTAAGCAAGCGCCGTGGTTGGGGAAGCACTTTGACATGTAGGTGAAAGAATATGGTTGTTAACCCTAACCTTGTAACCATAAGAACACCCGACCCACCCGAAGGTACACGGTAAAAAGCTGAACCATCATCACGACCGTAATCCTGCCGCCCTCAGCACATACCCCTCAGTCCAGCAACCACCGGCGGAAGCACCACCGGCCGAGGCCGACACCACTGGGACACGGCCGCCACCTCCGAGCCGACCCCCCCCCCCCCCCCAATCCGCACGGGCACCAAGGCGCCGAGCAGGTCGCAGGGAGGCCCAAGCCGAGAAAACAAAACACCAAACAAACGAGCCCACAATAAAACGAGAACTCATTCTCTAACTAAAATCACAAAGCCAGGCCCCCTTGGCCTGTAGCAAAAATGCATATAGCAAAAAAGTACAGTTTGTACATAAATAAATAGAACAAACTCATTTGCCAACCAAATAAAATTCCACTAAAATAAGATTTTATTTCTCAATCACAGGAAAAATAACAGAGTTTCAAACAGAAACAACATAAGTATAATTCAATAAACGTATCCAAGAACCCCTTCTTAATAGATAACCAACAAATATCAAATATACATACAATCCTGCATAAAATATACATGCAAAGAGAAATTTTCTAAAACATTTACTGTATCAATCCTCCACATCGAGGACACACATCAATCTGACGAAAATATATACATTTTTTATAAATAACATTACAGTACTTATCAATAAAACATTCTTCTATTCCAAATCCAGTTCTTAAAATTACACAACCGGAGTAGGAGAATATACTCCATATTCCGTCTTATGTCTAACAAAGGCAGATAAACATTACAGTTACCTTCAGATAAACATTACAGTTTTTATCTATACAACTATGTTTATAATCAAATTTGGCTCCAAATTCTGAATTGAAAGTCGAGCAATTCTTACAGTTTATTTCATTTTTACATTCTTGCCCCTTGTGGTCACATTCGCCACATTATCTACAGCATCTATCACCCTTACAATTCTTGGCAATATGCCCATATTTATAACAGTTATAGCAGATTGTAGGCCTCAGATACTCCCTAAGGTCTACCCTACTCCATCCTATATACAATTTTTTGTTCTTCATTACACTATTAAAAGATTCTGGGTCTAGAGCCAAGATCCAGTTATCTCCCCTTCTTCCTTTAAAGTTTTGTTTAACTTCAATTTCCGAAACTTCCCTTAACTCAGGATTCAATTCTTTCACTGCACTTCGTAAGGTGTCTTTATTAAATCCAGATTCAACATCGTAGACAATAATATGGGGTTTCCTCTTAATTAGTCTTTGTATTGAAAATTATTTCATTAATTCATCACTATCAGTAAAGCTAGCAATTAACTTATCGATATCTTCCTCTTTGGTTGTTTCCACCAAAATTCCTTCACGACTTATTTTCCTAACTCCTTTCACTGCGATCTCTAACTTCTTAGGATCAATAAGAGCTTGAATTTCCTTCTTGGTTTTATCTGAAGTTTTTGGTTCTCTAGGATAGATACTAGCCAAGTAGGCCTTTGGCCTACTCCTCGATCTAATTCTGGTTTCACTTTTCTCCCTAATTCCTGTTCCTGCTTTTTGGACATATGTTGCCTTTTTCCTACCACTTCCATCCTCCCTACATTTCAACTCAGTTATGATCTTTTGTTGATCTATAACAATTTCAAGAATCCTACTGACCTCTTCTCTAATTTTAGTCTGAGGCCCAACATTCACCTTAGCTGAAACTATAGTGGAAATGATATTTTCCTGCACCTTAAGTGCCTACTCTAAATAAGAGTTATAGTCAACTATTGTTTTGTCTATTTCTAGACAAGTACTGGGATAAATATCTTCAGTAGCCATAATAATCACAAAGTCCGTGATTAAAGCAAATAAAACGTGAGCACTGATGGACGAAAGAAAGTCGATCTCGCCCCTCAGATATGTTTTCTGAGGGGAACCCCCAACCACGCCAAGGATCGATTTCAGAACCAGATTTACAAAAATTCACACTAACTAGAAAAGACTTTCGTAATTTCTATCCACTCGATTTTAAAGCACAATTATAATAACTATAATTTCAAATTTTCACTGGTCTCCGGGGGGACCCTAACCTTGTAAAAATATTTTTTCATGATTTTGTGTTTAATTAAATGTTGTGGTGTTTTGTTGAGTCTCTTCGTGAGTGGGGTTTTATTATTATTATTATTATTATTATTTTATTATTATTTTTTTTACATTAAGGGTGAGCGTCAGTAAATTTTCTGCCCTGTCCGCGCTTTGTTAACTTTCGCGGCACACATATTTCGCCGAAATTCTGCTCAAACAGTTGCGAAATATTTTCTGAAAGATAAAATGCAATGTTTAGATTATATTAAAACTAAATTTAATGCCCCCAAAAACACAGAATATATTTTTTATTTTAATCCAAAATATCTTTGGTGCTGCCATCTGTTGTCGTAATTTAATTCATACCGATTATTTTTATTTTTAACGAACATTTTTAAATGTCTATTCTTTCTAATACAGTGTTAAATACAACAACAGATCATATATAATAATGCCATATTCACGGAAAGGTAATTTATCATTCTATAAATTTGATAAAGGATCTGAATGGACATCACTGAGGACTGCAGTTTTGTCTTCAAGTCCAAGTTCAATTACTTTCCCGTGATTATGACATTATATATGATCTGTTGTTGTATTTAATAGCGTATTAGAAGGAATAGACATTTAAAAATGTTCATTAAAAAATAAAAATAGTCGGTATGAATTAAATTACGACAACAGATGGCAGCACCAAAAATATTTTAAATTAAAATAAAACATATACTCTATGTTTTATTGGGTATAAAATTTAGTTTTAATATAATCTAAGCATAGCATTTTATCTATAAGAAAATATTTCGCAACTGTTTGAGCAGAATTTCGACGATATATGTGTGCCGCGAAAGTTAACAAAGCACGGATAGGGCAGAAAATTTACTGACGCTCACCCTTAAGGGTAAGCGTCAGTAAATCTTCTGCCCTGTCCGCGCTTTGTTAACTTTCGCAGAACACATTTTTTGCTAAAATTCTGCTCAAACAGTTGCGAAATATTCTCTGAAAAATAAAATGAAATGCTTGGATTATATTAAAACTAAATTTCATACTCAATAAAATATAGAATATATTTTTTATTTTAATCCGAAATATTTTTGGTGCTGCCATCTGTTGTCGTAATTGAATTCATACCGACAATTTTTATTTTTTAATGAACATTTTTAAATGTTTATTCCTTCTAATACAGTAGTAAATACAACAACAGATCATATATAATAATGCCACAATCACGGAATGGTAATTTCTCATTCTATAAATTTGATAAGGGGATCTGAATATACATCACTGAGGACTTGTCTTCAAGTTTCTTTGTCTTCAAGTCCAAGTTCAATTACTTTTTCGTGATTGTGGCATTATGATATATGAACTGTTGTATTTAATACCGAATTAGAAGGAATAGACATTTAAAAATGTTCATTAAGAAATAAAAATAGTCGGTATGAGTTAAATTACGACAACAGATGGCAGCACCAAAAATATTTTGGATTACAATAAAAAATATATTCTATATTTTATTAAGTATTACATTTAATTTTAATATAATCTAAGCATTGCATTTTATTTTTCAGAAAATATTTCGCAACTGTCTGAGCAAAATTTCGGCGAAAAACGTGTTCTGCGAAAGTTCTGTTTATTTAGAACATATTACACCCGCTTAGCTAGCGGGACGCAGCCGTCCGCTAATATTGCAACACAGTACTTTTTGCGACCTATTTCGGTATCAAATTTCTATATCAGTCGGTAAGTGTATTTTCAAAATAGTCCGTGTTTTCAACGTTTTGGCGTGGAACACCTCCATCCCCGCAAATGCAAATTTTAGAATAATATAATTTTTCCAGAAGGCTTTATCGAACTGCACCAAATTACAAGTATCTATCACATTAAAAAGAATGCGTTTTTAATTTACTCGGCAAATCGAACACTTTGGTGAGCGACAAAAAAAAAAAACTTATGAAACTAAAATTATACCCCCTTCCTTCTATCAAACGATGAACCCTTGCACCAAATTTCTAGTCCCGATTTGACTTAAAACATGGTATTTCCCATTTAATCAGAAAATAGAACATTTGGTTACGGCATCCAAAAAATAACAAATATGGCAAAACTCAAATAATTCACTTTGAACCTTGCACCTTTGCCCAAATGAACCTTTGGAACTTTTCGTCTCTTTTTCATCTCGAAGTACGTTTTTCTAGCACTTCGCATTTCGCACGCTTTGGTCAAATGAACATTTTTGAAAAATTCGATTTTAATTCTGGGAGCTTTATCGAACGATTGACCGGCGCACAGTGATGCCAAATGAGAAATTTGCGGAAAAAACCTCACAACTTATGCATTTCTTAATATTTTTGCATACTTTTTGCGCATGTAGATAAGTTAAAAGTAAGATTTTATATGCATGGTTACAGCGAAGGTTGCAAAAAGTTGCAGCTGATTTTCACAGAACAATTGCATAATAGTATCTGCTTGCGAAATAACTCATCCAGAGCGTGTAGGAACGTGTAGCTATTTTTATATGCTTAAAGAAATGAAGGAAAACAAAAAATTTTACATATCTATATTTTAAGCTTTATAGTATGATTTTGGCTATGTTTTTATGAAATGTATTTATGTCAAAAATAAGCTGAGGTAACATATATTGAAAATACGTGAGACATGTAATTATAAATATTCACAAAAATTTTGGAAAAAAATATTGAAATTTTAGTTAGAAAAAACAAGATTTCAGTTAGAATGTGGAAGTCTTGTTTAAGATCAGTTTTTCCTTCTAGTTATGCTGATTAAAATACATTTATTTACATGGCAAGATACTTCGGTTCATTGCCTATCAAAAAATAGTAGTGATATCGAAAAATATTATTTTCGGGTTTCGGGGTTTTTTCCGCCATGGCACCAGTGTGCGGCGTAACAAATTTTGAATTTCTCATCTATATGATGAGTGACTGAAAAGGTGTGACAGGTGGACCTTTAGAAATTAGCATATGCTAACTGAATACCTGTTAAAAATCAGAAATCTTACGATAAGGAAACCCCGAATATTGTGAATTTTAAAGAATTTAAATTTTTCAAATGGGTCTTCCGCGTCGGCAGGAAGAGCAGTTTACAGACGGCTGCATGCCAGTCAGCTGTATGCAAGACGACCAGTAGCATGCTCCCCACTGACGCCCTCGCACAGAGGGGCCCTCTTAAACTGGACTCGAAATTCCTCAACTGGGCACATAATTCGCATCAATAGGTTACTATGAGTCACAGTTTGGTTTGCAGAGTGATTTCCAACGGTGATTAGTTTGGAGAACGCCTGGAAATCGCTATCACTGCAGTAAGATCCACGAAATGTACGCATACACAGGCGGTGGTTTGATGGTTGGGACAGGGATTACTGCCGGAGTCCGCACTGATCACCACATCTTTCCTCGCGGTACTGTGACTGCAGTGCGGTATATAAATGACACCCTTGCTTAACATGTTCGTTTATTTCTTGCCGCTATGGGTCCTGATGACATTTTCATGGACTATAACGCGCGAGTTCACAGGGCTCGCATTGTCGGCCAGTACTTTAAATCGGAAAGATTGCATCGTATGGAATGGCTATAAAGATCACCCGACTTGAATCCCATCATGTATAGGATATGCTTGGAAAATGTTTAAGTTCTCTCCATGACCCTCGCCGGAACCTTTATGATCTAAAAACTGCTCCTTGACTCCTAAACTCTGCTCCTTGAATATGCACAGATACCCCAAACCGCCATAGATGATCTTATTCTTGACATGAATCGTAGCTGTCGGGCATGTTTTTCCAGCAGAAATCATCGCATTCCGTATTCACAGACCTCCACCAATGAATCCTTTTTGTCGTCCAAAATCCTATGCTTTTGTTTACCTCTATTGTTTAATTATTTATTAATAACTTTCATTGCATTTCTCAGTCCATCCCATCACCTGTGAAAGTTTCAATGCATTCGAATAAATGTTTTTCTTTCTATCCTTTTTCACTTTCTTGCTTCACTTTTTGACATGAGTGTAATATAGCATTAGAGAAAATTAGATCAAGGATATATAGAATATAATCTGAGCAAGGATACCGGATGTAACTCAGAATTCGTAAATTGATAAAAGATAAGCTATTTTCTTATGTGTCTAAGATAAAAAACAGAGCAAAAGTGTTTACTTACAAACACATCCAGTTTCTTCTTTTTTTGATCGTAAAATGCTAGGTAATAATATGACTAATGTTTAATTTGTTTTACCTTGGGAGTACCCGTATAATCTTTACTCATGATTTTCGGCAATATTTTCAGTACTTAAATATTACTTGGTTAAAATGCCAATGTCGCTGGTGTGTGTTTAATTGAAAATCCTTTTCCTCAAATTGCATGCCTTGTGCAACCAGTTTTCTCGAAAATTGATACATATATGTACATATCAAAATTCTTCCTAAAGTAGTACCAATACAATAGTACCAATGAAATAGTACCAATTCCTGAAGTAGTTGACGAAGGACGTAGTGAATGTATTTCTAGATGAAATTCCCTTTAGAACGACAGGTAAAGTGAAGGGCAGAGAATGACATAAAATTGTTTCTGCGTTAGTAACATATTTGATGTTATTCGTGTTACATTCCCGTTCAGAAATTCAGATTTCTTTATAAATCTGCTATAAAAATATTAAATTACAAGAGAATAGAAGATATTTTGGGAGTTGTCCATTTAACTATTATCGATTAATATCGTCGAGCTTCAACAGAAAATGTTAGGCACGGCGCCAAACCAGTTATTCTTAAAAGTTGGTAAAATATTTTTAAATGGATTAAGTCCATACTGCACTGTTTTGCAATATGACATATAAGAGCGAAACTTTTTATTTAAAGACAACATGCTATGACGTGGCAAGAATTTTGTCAGGAATATATAAAGGTGTGGCAGCAAAATTAAAGGGGAAATATATACACGTTATTTTGTCCACTGTTATATGCATTTGATGTTGCTCCAGAAATATTACCATTGTCCGTAATGCTCTCAGTACAATGCAACAACTGTTGTTTGTTTACTGTTTTGTTTGAGAAACGACTGTTTTTAAGTCTCATCTAAACGTCATGCAATAATTACTTATAAGGGAGTTAGCAATTGCTGAAAGTAATAGTCCAAAATTAAGAATAAACTTCTCCTTTAAAGCACTAACTGACACAAGATTTAACAGTAGATATGAAAGTTGCGAGATGTGCTACAGCATTTGTCAGAAATAATACAGACTCTAGAAGCCATTGAAGCGGCTGATTTAAAGGTTGGTGGCGAGGATCGTGGTTTGATGTTGTTTATAATTAAATATGAATTTTTGTTTGCGTTTAATTTCATGAAACCACTTTTCGAAAAGACAAGCATTCTTTCAAAATACGTACAAAATCATTATGTGTCCATTAAAGAAGTTGCTGATATTATCAGTCAAATTGTAACAACATCACAGATCTTCGCAATGAAAATAAGTTTGACAAGTTATGGGATTAAGGACCGTATATATATTTAGAAATTGGAAGGAATACATAATATAAATAATGCGGAAAACAATGTGAAACAAATGTATTATATTGGTCTTGCGACTTCATGAAATGCGTCAAACATTTATATTATGACACATGCTTTTATCTTAATTTTGTCGCTTGACGTATTTTACAGGACTTCTGCTGCAATTTATTTACATTCGCGAGAAAAGAGATTGCATTTCCACTATAAAATTTTATTATAAATAGCTGAAATATATAGAGGATGTAAGCTTTAAAAAAATACAGAAAAAATCTTCATATACAATAAAATAAGAATTTCAACTCAAAGAATGTTAAAACAACCTCTTTTTAGAGGTATAAAAACAAAGCAACTACTCCACCAAAACAGGAAATGGGCTTTTAAAATTGAGTTAAACATGTGACATGAGGAAAGAAAAGGTTCCGAATTAAGACTAGGATGAAAAAGAAAAAATCCTAGACTGCAAAAGTGTCCTGTAATAAGTAAATAGGGAAACAACTGGTTACGACATCTACAAAAGCAACATCATCAGCTAACTCATTTCATTATTTTCATGCTTCAGCAGTAGTTTGATCAAATGCGTTTGTTTTTTTAATTTAGTTGATGAAGTAGCCCATGTAGCTTTCCTAAACTAATTATTTTCCTTCATTCATCGTTATATTCTACTTAATTTTCGTAGTTTTTAACTGACATAATTTACTTATTTAAACAAATGGTTTTTGAAGTTATTTGGCGAAATCAGATTATACCTTCAAACATCAGTTGCTGTCATCATTTTTTGTTATTTTTTTTCATTTCAAAGCCTCTTATTCATTGACATTGCATACATATGTTCAAATGAATGTTTATTTAGGTTTGTTGATGAAGTTAGCCATATTTTTGGAAAAGTATAAAATTGTGTAAATCTTCCATTTTCGAATGCGGCGGAATAGAAATCAGACAGCTTAAAAAATGCATATTTCGATGTATTTAATAATAAATAAATAAATATGAAGGAATTGTTCTACGGATCAAAAATTGTTAGAAAGAATTCTTCGGTCTTTCTAGAGATTTCCAGATGGAAACTCTGTGATAATAATTTTGATCGTTAAGGAAGCGATTTGTGTGTATATCGTACAAAATCGTATTTCAACATGATGTAATTAAAAAACTAATTTTAATTTTTAAAAAATCTCGACGGTATATGTTGTACCAGGAGCTTAGATATCTCAGTACTGAATTTCGCGGCTGTCCGAAGCTTAGAATTTCCGCTATAGGTAACACACACAGACAGGCAGATAAGCATCTTCTTTTATCGTATAAGATTTTACTACAACTTTTGGCTTATACGAAAAAATTAAGTACTTCCATAGTTACAGCATAAGACAGTTGATTAGAGATATGATGAAGTCATTTTAGGGCTTACGATAATGGTCGAAACTTTTATACAACTGTCACGCTGAAACTAAAACGTATTTTAATTTTCACTTTATTTAGTATTGCTGAAACTTTTGCTGAACCAGATTGAACCAGATTTCACTTTATTTAGTATTGCTGAAACTTTTGGTGGACCAGATTGAAACATGAGCCTGACATGCCCCTAGGCGCCACAATTTTAGGATCCCCAAAAAGATAAAATAGTAATGCCACTTTTTCAATGCATTGCATTTTTCATTAATAACATTTTAAACAGTGCAATAGATACATTTAAAATACTTTTCAATATCATCAACGCGAATGTAAAATGGCTTTAATTTGTCAATAGAATAAAACTGAAAAGTGTGATTTCCAGATCAAAGTCCATCGGATGAAATGGAAAATAGAAAATAACTATAATATATTATTAGAATCGTTTAGGAAGTATTTCTATGTCTTCAGTATTAAAGATGTATTCATGTTCCCTTAATTGAAACACGGTTAGTTGTTATACAAAACACAATTTACGTTAAATTGTATCTAATTAATAAACATATTCAAAATTGAGTTTAAGATATATATCTTCAAAATTTTCTCATATGATGAATTTTATTTAAAGTTTTGCCAATGTTTTTCTATATAATTACCCCTGCCGTAATAATTGTATAAATGTGAATATTCCCAGCTTTATAATTAGATACTAGCGCATTCCAGAACACATGAAATAGATTCTTCTATACATTGTAGTGTTAAACTTTTGGCACTGTAACATTATCTTTATATATTTGTTGTACCACTAAAAACAAGAGGTTCCCATTAATTTCTTAACCCAGGATTTGCCAGAATCATAGCAAGGGCCTGCATGTATATACCAGAACACATAGATCCAAATTTTAGCATTTGCTACCTTTTTCATTTTCAACTGAGAGCGATGACAAATTTTCACATTTACGATTGCGTATTTCTTATTGAAATCAGAGCAATTCCATAACCAATATTTCGATATGACGTGCATAAAGCACAGACTCATTTAAATTTCAGATAGCCGAATAACTCTTGTAGTCGGAAAACCTGTAACAACCTACGCAGTTATGTCAGGATCGTAGCAAAGGTATTGCATTACCAAATTGCCAATTAACTAGAACCCCTGCTGAGGCAGCATTTTCGCTCTGTCATTGCCACTGCGTTTTCCCGCCCAAAACATAACATGGGACTTTTTCTGTTATTCAGCATTTGCTATGACGGATAATGTTTATGAAATACTACGTCAGAGTTTTTTCAACAAACTACAAGTTAAAATTTTTTTATATACATAAGGGTAAATGAATCCAAGTTACCTGCGTTGCCTTCTGATGCAACCGTTGTTTACATTAATTGGAGGGTGACCCAACTTGATTATCTCATACTAGAATTCCTATTTCAAATTTTACAAGAAAATGTTTGAAAAATCGATATCGTGGGACCAAATTACTACAACTATAGCATTTTACCCTTCACTTTAAAGGGCTTGAATAAATATTTCGATTCATACCATACTTGACAATTTACCCTCGCCCCCTCCCAGGGGTAACTTGTCCTCAGGAAGGGGCTAATGGCGTCACCGACAAAAAAAATCTGATGTGGGCAGCACATGACTTTATTTATATAATGCAATGAATTTACTATTTTTACAGTTAAAAAAATCTGATGAGGGTCACACATGACTTATATATATAATGCAATGAATTTACTACTTTTACAGTACAAAAAATAGATTTTTTTTACTTATATTCTTAGCATACCTATATTCTTTCCAAGATATTGAATTTTCGACAATTAGTCGTCATTTTTATTGATTTAGCCTTATTTTTATCCATTTGGCGAGATTTTCGTTAATTTGGCAACATTTCAAAAAGTCGCCAAGTTGGCGACATTCCACCAAACTCGTCGCCAAAATCTCGCCAAGCGTTAAGGACGAAAAAATAAGTTATTCTTATAGCAGATAAATGACTATTGGCGTTCAAATACAAAATTATTACTCAAAGTACCTTTTCTCATGAATGGAACGAGCTAGATCCACGAAAATGATGTCACCAAATTTATCGCATGATACTACATATGAAAAGTGAACATGTTTCTCAACAGTTAATACTTTTTTTTAATTTATGGGATTTTTTGATAAATTTATTTGATAAATGTGCAATATCTCGAGAACAGTTCGTGCTAGAGTTCTAAAGTTTATGTCAATCGCTTTCTAAAGAAAAATTACATAAGAAATGTCTATTTGCGTAGCTTTATTAAAGATTTTCATTTTTTGATGATTTTTTCAAAATTTCACTCCAAAATTTAGGGGGGTTCTGAACATTCGGTTACGTTTAAAAACAATAGGCTTCCAGCATTCACGGATTGTGATTTTTTGTACCAAATTTCATTCGAATCGCTCCATTTGTTCGTGAGATATCGTCTCCACAGACTCACTGACACACATCACACACACACATACTTTCACACACACACACACACACACACACATCACTTCAAAACTGTTTGATTCGTGATCAGGGATGCTTGAAACGTGCTCTCCCGTCGAAAACTCGAATTCGAATTTTCGACCCCGTCACAATACTTTCCTTATACATTATGTACCGGGTGGTCAGAATTAAAACATCCCTACTCTGAGCTCTCTATACATCGAACTACTCAGTGTAAAGGCTCCAAAATTGTTGAACCTACTATTCAAGACATGGGGAAAGGGATAACGCGAAAAAAAAATTAGTAAAAATGTTATTCTTATAGTAGATACTTATATTCTTTCAAAGATATTAAATTTTCTACAATTAGTCGTTATTTTCATCGATGTAACGTCATTTTTATCCATTTGGTGAGATTTTCGTTAATTTGGCAACATTCCAAAAAGTCGCCAAGTTGGCGACATTCCGCCAAATTCTCGCCAAACGTTTTGGAAGGAGAAATAAGTTATTTTTACATCAGAAAAATGGCTATTGGCGTTCAAATACAAAAGTATTACTCAAAATATCTTTTCTCGTGAATGGAACGAGTTAGATCCACGAGAATGATTTCACCAAATTTATCGCATGATATTACATATGAAAAGTGAACATGTTTCTTAAGAGTTAATATTTTTTTTATTTTACTTGATTTTTAGATAAATTTATTTGAAAAATGTGCAATATCTCGAGAACGGTTAATGCTAGTGTCCTACAGTTTATGTCAATCGTTTTCTAAGGAAAAATTACATGAGAAATGTCTACTTACGTAACTTTATTAAAGGTTTTGATTTTTGATGATTTTTTCAAATTTTCACTGGAAAATTTAGGGGGGATTCTGAACATTCGATTGTGTTTAAAAACAATAGGCTTCCAGTATTCACGGATTGTGATTTTTGTACCAATGTTCATTCGAATCGCTCCATTCGTTCGTGAGATATCGTCTCCACAGACTCATTGACACACACACACACAGACATCACCTCAAAAATGTTCGATTAGTGATCAGCGATCTTGAAACATGCTCTCCCGTCGAAAACTCGAATTCGAATTTTCGACCCCGTCACAATACTTTCCTTATACATTATGTACCAGGTGGTCAGAATTAAAACATCCCTACTCTGAGCTCTCTATACATCGAACTACTCAGTGTGAAGGCTCCAAAATGGTTGAACCTACTATTCAAGACATGGGGAAAGGGATAACGCGAAAAAAAATTAGTTCCAGAAACACCGATAGGTGGCGCTGTACAGCAGAAAATATGCTGAAAAGACACAAAATAATCACAAAAAAAAAAGCATGCGATATGGAATTTCTCCTTTTTAATTTCTTTTGCTGATATGAAAAAAAAAGATAAAAAAGTGGAGAAACTTAAACTGTCATTGTAACTGCAATTTCGAACTGTAAGCACAAAAATTTGCATAAACCTTTGGTTTGCAGCTATTATGTTCTGGGCATAAAAGGGGATAAAACTGGGAAATTTTCATTCTTATCAGCGATGGCTGTGACACTGCCAGAACGCGATTTGCTTGTGAGGCTGTTTTATGAAAACAAAGGACATGCTGCAGCTGCACTTCGAGAGTTTCGTCGACTTAAGAATTTGCGCAAAGGACCATTATTTCCACAAGCTCTCGGGAGAATGATAACTCGATTCGAGAAAACTGGACATCTTGGAGTTCAGCCGGGTCGAAGACGCAAATCGACTCGTTCAGATGTCGTTGATGATGCTGCCACCGCTGTTGTTGAACAATCAATGGATAACGTTATACGCAGCATTCCCTGCATCGATAAGGTCCTTGTGATATGAATGTTTGGTACGTTCGAATAAAATGTGTTACAAATGTGTATTTTGTGTCTTTTCAGCATATTTTCTGTTGTACAGCGCCACCTATCGGTGTTTTTGGAACTAATTTTTTGGGGGGTAATCCCTTTCCCCATGTCTTGAATGGTGTGTACAACAATTTTGGAGCTTTCACACTGAGTAGTTCGATCTATAGAGAGCTCAGAGTAGGGGTGTTTTAATTCTGCCACCCGGTATATAAGGAAAGTAAAAATCGTATCGCGGCTATTTTTACAACTGCGATTGAAACTATTGTTGATCTTGTGATCATTGAGCCATAAATAAACCTTTTTATGTATGATTATGTCAGATGTTGTCTATGCTGCCATGTTAAGAAAATATAAAATTTCAAAAAAATTTTGAAGTTTTATCTCGAATTTTAAAAAGTTTTATATAGTTCTAGATTTTTGATAACAAAGCCGAGTATATAGTATCGTGAAAATCCATTATATGTTTGTGGCTGCTATCGTGTCACAAGAGATCGACTACAGACATCATACAGACAGGCGGACATCATTCTAAAAATGCTCAAACCGTGTTCAGGAGGTCTTAAAACATATATTGGCATCAAAATCTGGAAATCGAAAATTTTCGTGAAAATAATGCTTTCTCAATACTACGTATGTGAAAAAGAACAAGCACTTCCGGGGGTTCAAGGGGGAAAAAACCTCAAATGTTTCTTTTGATTTCTTTTCATGTTGCTTTTAATAAATTTATCGAAATTGAAAACGGTCAGACAAAACTAGTGTGTCTCTCGTGATCCGAAACTGAAATGAGGAAGAATATAAAATTGTATGTTTAATAACTGAGATGATAATTCCACGACAGTAGTAAAAAATTCAAAATATTAAATCCAAAATATTACGTCCCCCATTAGCACCCAATTGCACTCAAGTTACCCCCCCCCCCCAGGGGGGGGGGGTACATTGTCAAGTATGGTATAAATCGAAAGGTTTATTCAAGCCCTTTAAAGTGAAGGGTAACAGGCTATAGTTATAATAATTTAGATCTGCGAAATCGAAATTTTTTCTTGTAAAATTTATTTAATGCTCAATTCAGTCTAATAGCATGTGCACTGTACAAGTTATGCCAAACAAACAAAAAATTCTGTTTATCGCAGTTATTATCTTTAAATTAACTTCTATCCATAGACTTACATACATTATCTGATCTTTGACCTCAGATATATCAGCACATAGATAAAAAATCTGATGTGGGCAACACATGACTTTCCTTATATAATGTACTGAATTTACTACTTTTACAGTAAAATAAATAGGTTTTTCTTATAGTAGATACTAATATTCTTTCCAAGATATTGAATTTTCGACACTGAGTTGTCATTTTCATTGATTTAGCGTCATTTTTACCCATTTGGCGAGATTTCCGCTAATTTGGCAACATTTTAAAAAGTCGCCAAGTTGGCGACATTCCGCCAAATTTGTCGCCAAAATCTCACCAAGCGTTATGGACGAAGAAATAAGTTGTTCTTACAGCAGATAAATGACTATTGGCGTTCAAATACAAAAGTATTACTCAAAGTATCTTTTTTCATGAATGGAACGAGCTAGATCCACGAGAATGATGTCACCCAATTTATCGCATGGTATTACATATGAAAAGTGAACATGTTTCTCAATAGGAAATTTTTTTTTTCCATTTTATATGACTTTTTGATAATTTTTTTGAAAAATGTGCAATATCTCGAGAACGGTTCATGTTAGCGTTCTAAAATTTATGCCAATCGTTTTGTAATGAAAAATTACATAAGAAATGGCTATTTTCGTAACTTTATTAGTGGTTTTGATTTTTTGACGATTTTTTCAAAATTTTATTCGAAAATTTAGGGGAGTTCTGAACATTCGATTACGTATAAAAACAATAAGCTTCCAGTGTTTACGGATTGTGATTTTTGTACTAAATTTCGTTCGAATCGGTCCATTCGTTCGTCAGTTATCGTCTCCACAGACTCACTGACACACACACACACACACACACACACACACAGACATCACTTCAAAAATGTTTGATTCGTGATCAGGGCTGCTTGAAACGTGCTCTCCCGTCGAAAACTCGAATTCGAATTTTCGACCCCGTCACAATACTTTCCTTATACATTATGTATATAAGGAAAGTAAAAATTTACGAGTTTCGCCATGACTTGGAACATGATTAGTTCAAACTATATACAGAATTCCATCGAATCGGTTAAGTTTTACTAAACGAAACTTTCCCACACAACCAAATTTGAATCGGTGTTAAGGAAGCTACGCTTGTAACATGCTTGCTTTAATAAATTATTTCAAATAATGCTTAAAACAACACTGTAAAATAATACAATGGAGCCCATTTATAGCGTACTAGGATGTAGCGAAGTATTGGTCATTAGTAATATTTTTCTGTCACTTCGCATCTTCAATGCTTTTATAATGTAAAGTTATAGGAAAAGTCAACATACAATAGATTTTTTAAGGGTGCAGAGGTCTACCAATCATTTATCTGAATAATAAAAGGCTTGGATGACATCAATGCACTAGTGGAGAATGACTAAAAGAGTTTGGTGAAGAAATAAGGAAAGAGACTGCACACCTTCTATTCTTAATTGATAATTGTGCTGCTCATACGACAAACATAACGTTGAACTGCATAACATTCTGTCACTTTGCATGTTTAATGCTTGTATAATGTAAACCATATTGTTTATAGGTGAATTTAAAGTCGCGCACATCAAAGTTTAACTGCCTGTAAAAGTACCAGTATGAGAATTTAAATGAAAGTAAAGCATTACAGAGATTAGTTGAAATTTTGCCTTTTATTTTCAGCAGACAAACGTTAGATGTTACAATAAATGTTGGAAATGACGTCCTGTTTCGTGAATGCAAAGGCGTGTTCGTTTTACCAGATTTCGTGACAATCTGTGGAGCATGGCAGTATTGATGTTGAAATGGCTGTTGTTGTTGTTGAGACCCAGACCGTCCGACCTACCAGAAAGGTGTAAGGTAACTGTATGGACGGCCGGGAAGTGCCACCCAATTTAGACCGGAACCCAGTGGGGGAGGCATCCACAGGGACCGTACCCTCCTTCCCCTACCACCAACCTCTCGGAAGGACTTACGGACCCACATGTTTAACGTGATCGTACTCCGCATGAACACGGCGGCATTTGTGGTAGCATGCAAATCTAGCGCGCAAACCACGGGGATACCGCACCCGAGATGGCCAACAGCACGCGGTGTTCCGAGGTGGTCACCCACCAAGTACTAACCGCGCCCGATGCTGCTTGACTTCGGTGATCTAACGAGAACCGGTGTTTTCAGCACGGTACGGCCGTTGGCCCGAAATGGCTGTTGTGGTGTTTGTTTTCAGCTCAGCAATCGTATGTGGATTATTCACGTAAACCACATTTTTCAGGTACCCACATAGGAAGATATCAGGGGGTGATGAATCTGGGGACGAGGGGGCTACAATCCCCGGGAAATTATGCGCTCGCTGAAAAATTCAGTTAAAAGGTGGAAAGTGCTGTTTGATGTGTGGCAAGTCGCACCGTCCTGCTGGAACCAACAGAAACGTTCATCAACTTCCAGCAGTGAAATGAACTTTAATGTGCGCGACTTTAAACTCACCCTGTAACAAACAATTAGAGACCTATGGGGTCAAAAAATTCAGTATAAAAGAGAAATTTAAAAAAATTTCATGGCATTCTTGGAACAAAAGCTAGATTCCATAATGAAAGAAAAATTTTAGTTATAGGAGAGTCAAAAAATAATCGTTTCTTTTTTTTTTTCTTTTCTTAGGGGTAAAACGTTCTACCAGTCATTTTTCTGAATAATAAAAAAGCTTGGATGATATCAATAGTCTTTGAAGAACGACTAAAAGAGTTTGATGAAGAAATGGCGAAACAGGCTGGACGTGTTGTTTTTAATTGATAATTGTGCTGCGCTCATATGACGAACATAAATTTGAACAGCATAACGTTATATTGTATATTCCACCCAATGTAACGTCGATAATGCTATTATTGCTACAGTAGTTGATAATACGTCCGATGAATTCGAATCCGAAGAACACCAGTTTTTTTTTTAATCTGATATGAGCAAAAAGTAACTTTCCCTATATAATGCAATGAATTTACTTCCTTCACAGTGAAAAAATTATGTATGGTATCCACGGCAAAAAGTTTTTGCCGTGGATACCATAAAAATGATCAATACGTGGATACCTAAAACTCAAATTCGAATTTTCGACCTCGGCATAATACTTTCCCTATACATTATATATTTATTATTATATTTAAACAATATTTAACCAATATTTGAAGAAAAGCAGATTACGAGGCAATAATGGATCAAGCGCACAATTCAGTATAAAATGATAATATTTTCTAACAAGAACTCTTGATCAGAATTTCCTTAATATTTCTTTTTAGTAAAGATATCTCAAAGACTATTTTTACAATGTATATAATTAATTACAAATTCAGTTGTAAATTATTGATGGTATTGCAGCATTAAATAATAAGTAGTAAAACCACTATATTTTTTTTCTTCTGAAAAGTCGTAGGTGATTCTTAGTATGCCAGGCTCCTAATCCAAATTGTAGTCTATTTAGCTTATATGTTAATACGGCCCTGCCGTCATGAGTGATCGTTTTATTTCCAAATAAAACCAGAATTGAAAGCTATATCTTCGTCTTCAAGTGTCTTACATCGCGAGCAATGTATTTTAGCTCCGATCGATATCTGGGGAGTATGGAACCTTGGAGATGGGGTAAGCTCTGGAGGAGCATGCGCAGTTGACTGTGAGCTCCTGGAAGTTACATAATCATCGTTGTGTATAACAACTGTCAAAAATATGTACACCTGTTGCAAAGCACAAAGTTTATTTACAGTATGTAATAATTTTTAGGGATTACTACATGCTTCTATTTTACTAAAAAAGCATTTCTGTAAGATCCCAAACATCAGACGAATGTATGCTATGGTCAACAGGTGATATTGAGAATAGACACGACTCGAGTGTGACAAAATCAACTAGGAGATGTTGCTCTAATTATCGTCCCAAGAACATTGGAATTAAAAACTGTCTACATACATTCGCTTAGTAAATACTAATGTGTATATATAGATATAACTATTAACCTCATCTAAAACAATCTACTGAAAATATACCCAAAGGCGCTAAGCTGCTCAAACAAGTACATTTACAAATACGAAGAGGGAACTCATATATTAAATGAGATTGTATATATTCGTTATGTGGATGACATATTATATGCATGCCACGATGACTGGGATCACTTGGATTTTACTTTTTTTCCATCAAATTTGACATTGACAGAAACTTCCCGTAACATAGATAATAGTATTAATTTTTTAGATTTAACTATATATAAACAATCTAATGGTAAAGTAAGTTGTAAATTATATGATAAAAGAAATGACTTTAATTTTAAAATAAATTACGTAATTAATTGGCATTCTTGTCTGCATCGTAATGTTTTTAGAAACATTATTATAAATTTTTTAACAAGAAGCAAACGTTTAAATAGCAGTGTAGAAAATCGTTTTTTAAGTGATCTGGGCTATCTAAATGAAGCAATTGCAATGGGTTACCCTCTACGTTTTCTTAGTGACATATTATGTAAATTTTTCAGCATAACCGTAACTGAGAGTTACAACTTGTATTTAAATGGGAGTACACTTTCAGTCTGATCTGAAGATGCGCAGCATTGCGGATGTCATTGTTTAACAGTATGATGGAGTTCAATTTGTACAAAGTATGTGTCTATTACTTTTCGGAGGTTAGAGTGGTGAAGTGTATGCGGGGCTTGTTTATCCTGATATTGGTGTTTATCTTGATATTGGTGTAAGATATTTGATATTTACAATGTATTTTGAGTTTCTATTTGGATTTTGTAAATCTCGTTGTTTAGGTTTAGGTGTAAAGTCAGTAATGGTCTTTCAACTTGTATACATTTTTAGTTTTAGTATATGTACTAGGTTTGCGACATTGCATCCGCTTCCGGGAGTGTCGTCATGACATGAAGCTGGCTAAACCGGGAAGTGAGGGTTACAATCCCCCCCGGCGAAATTTTGATATATTGTCATTCTTCAATTTTCTATTTCTTTTGTAGTATATATATATATATATATATATATATATATATATATATATATATTATATATATATATATATATATATATATATACAGATATATATATATACACACACATATATATATATATGTGTGTGTGTGTATGTATGTGTGTGTGTGTGTGTAATTGAAGAATTTTTTATTTTACTTGTATTATATATACCTGAGATTGACCATTAATTGAAATTGCTCTGTACATCAAAAATGAAAGGAAGATGGATTGAAGTGAAAAGAAGAAGAAAATTTTAAATAAAACATTATAAGTAAAACAGGTACTAAAGTGGTATAAATACCCCATTTTCCCTGTTCCATATATAAATTAAGGAATGGAAAAATAAATACATGTGGTAAAGATGGGTGAATATAATCCCTTAACTACACACTTAGATTAATGTTTTATAAATCATATATGTAATGCAGCTACTTAAGGTAAAAAAAAAAATATATATATATATGTATAAGTATATATATATATATATATATATATATATATATATATATATATATATATATATATATATATATATATATATATATATATATATATATATATATTGTCTCCGATCGAAAACAGTCCTGAATGCACAACATGCAGTTACCTATCAACAAGTGCTTGGAGTTAATCATACAAAACCCTAACAGCTCGGACATTCGGAGACTTATACATAGCAACCCAAGTTTAAAGAGGTTCTGAATTATAATATATTCATTCAAACTTGTGCATTTGGGGTGTTCGATTTATGGCAGAGATCCATCCCTACATAAGCTTTTGCTCTTGGCAACCGACCCGAGTAACCTCATATGCGGTACAGAAAGTATTACAAGCATAAATTCTCGCAAAATTGCAAAAGTTTTCCTTCGTTTTGCATACAATTGTGATATATGCAAAATATAGTATTTTGGATTACATCGTTCTTGTTTTGTTCTTATGTTATTTTAGTTGATTTAAAATGTATAAAGAGCATTTTGCGTCTTAATACATATTTCATGTTTCACCAAATCCACATATCAATCCACCTACTGCAGTAAAAATGTAGGTATAGATACAATATGTCTAAAACTAAAATTAGATAGAATGTTTGGTAATTCTCATGATTAGAATCGAATTATTCGAATTTTGAGATTTTCATAGAATATTTTCCCTTTCAATAATGATAATATTCAATAAGTGCAATACACTTTGTGCAAAGGATAAGAAAAACTTGAGCAACGCAAAACAGTGCAAATAACACAGTCATGCAGCATACAGATGTTTCGTGGATACGCTAGATCCCTTTCTTCAATGCAAGAGAACCAGCAAACTCGAAGTACGAAAGAGAAATGTGGGCCAAAGGGAGAAGCAGGGGGATTATATACCTAAGTCCTGAATTAATAGAGAGTTAATCAGAAAACTGCATGAAGAACAGCCCAACCAATGCAAAAATCTTTTCGAATCCAGACTCTCCTCTAAACAGATGTATGCTGTATCATTGTGTTATTTGTGCTTTTATGCGTTGCTCAAGTTTTACTTTCTTAATGATGGTAGTATATGGGGTAATTAATTATAGTATATGTGGTAATTAATTTCTACCCTATATACTATAATTATATTAATTATAGTATATAGGGTAGTTATTTATAGTATACGGGGTAATTAATTTGAAATACGCTGTAGGTGTTAATAATATTAAAATATCTTATACCAGCACAGATAAGTCAAATGCATCCAATTCGTAAACATTACTAAGCTGTTGCCAACATTAAAAGATAAACTTTTAATTATGTTTACGAAATATTTCAAAAGAATAATTTGGGTACAAAATCTGAATAAAATGCTCCTTTCTTTTTATTTTGATTATGGATGTTATAGAAATGAAACTAAATAGTATGGAACATGATTGTATGAAAAAATCGAGTGGGGAACTATCTTTACAGCATCTCATCTCATGATTTAATACTCATACTATGGTTCACATTCATACTGTGCAGTCTCATACTGGTCACACTCATACTGTGCACGCTCATACTGTTCACACTCATACTGTGCACGCTCATGCTGTTCACACTCGTACTGGACACTTATACTGTTTTCGTCCGATTTCATTTTTCATATCTAATAAAGTTCCGTCGAAATACTAAAAATTTATTGCACATTTATTAGTGCAACAGATTAGTAGAAACGTCATTCTCAGAAATATATATTAACATTTTATCCTATTCTTGTGATTCGCTCTTTCTTGAGTGGCAATGTGCGTAGAAACAGGAGGGCTTCCGGTTATGCATTATTGCTGCTCATGGGACTGACAACTTATCAGATAAGATCAGGTGTTATCGCATTTAACAAGAAAAAGGTGTAACACGGTGAGTTCGCGTGTATGTGTTTTATAAACAATGGAGAATTCAACTGATAATGAAGTTTGGGATAGCGTAATAATAAATCTGTAGTATGACGTAATTGGTGTTATTCCTGTGTGCGTTTCTAAGTATTTATTTATTTACCTGTGCTACAGGATATGATTCACTGTATTACGTGTTGAGGAATTTTTTAAAGTAAATATTATTCAATCGTATTCATCTGAATTACATCCTTTGTATGATTATTTGAAGTAAATTAACTAGAGTGTAGGTCTACTCACCTTCCTCATACCACTTATTTTTTTTAATTTTACAAAAAAATAAATAAATAAATAAAGAATTGAGAGTGGGACAGCACAGTCGATAGTGCGAGGGTATTACATTAGGATGATTCAAGTTCGATTCCCGGCTCAACCCAAACTGTCCCCGTGTTCAGGTGTAGTGCGGACACGTTAAATATGTGGGTCTGTAAGTTCTTCCGAGAGGTTGGTAGTATGGGAAGGAGGGTACGGTCCTAGCGGATGCCGCCTATACTGGGTTCAAGTCTAAATTGTGGTCACTTCCCGGTCGTCTAAACAGATACCTTACACGTTCGAGTAGGTTGGACGGTCTGGGTCGAAGAAGAAGAAAAATTAAAAAAAATCTGTATCGTCGGTCCAGATTATCTCAAATATAGCATATTGGCCTTCATTTTAAAGGGCTTGAAAAACCTTTCGATTGATACCAAGTTTGACAATGTATCCCTTGGGTAACTCCCCTCCCCTCTCGAGGGGGGACTAATGACGTCATGAATACAAAAATTGTATCGCGGCTATTTTTCACTACAATTATTAAAACTATTAAGTTTCGTGATCATTGAGCCATGAATAACCCCTTTTATGCATGATTATATCAAATTTCATCCTATGCAGCCATGTTAAGAAAATATAAAATTTCGAATAAATTTCGAAGGTTTTACTCAAATTTCAAAAAATGCTATCTAGTTCTAGATGTTTCGATAACATAGTCTAATATAAAGTTTCGTGAAAATACATTTATATATGTGCAGCTATATTGATATATGTGCACACAATTAATCTACCACAGACAGAGAAACAGACGAAAATCACTCTACAAATAGTGACAAAACGTGTTTGGGAGGTCTTAAAACATATATTGGCACCAAAATCTGAAATCGAAGATTTTCATGAGAACAATATTTTGTCTATACTTCGTATGAGAAAGTAGACATTTAATAAAAATTCGGTGTTGAACGAAGATGATCTTTCCACTATTCGAAATCTTCCGATTTTTACTCGTAGCTTCAGCTTCGGAGAGACCCCCCTCTGTCAGCAGTTTCCGTTGCTCTAAACTTGATTATTGGAGACAGAGCTTAATCGCCTGTAAATTTAAACTCTGCTACTGCCTAATGTTACTGACTTTGTCAGTCTGAATCCCCACTTGGCTCGCAAAATTCTGACTCACAGCAAGTTTTCATACTGCCAGTGCATATTTTCTATTTTCTCTTTATACTTGTGGAACTTTCTATTCTCACTTTTAGAAGAATAGAATTTTCTATTATCTATTTATACTTGTGGAACTTTCTATTCTCACTTTTAGAATTATGGAATTTTCTATTATCTATTTATAATTGTGGAACTTTCTAGTCTCACTTTTAGAATTATGGAATTTTCTATTTTCTATTTATACTTGTGGAACTTTCTATTCTCACATTTAGAATTATGGAATTTTCAATTATCTCTTTTTACTTGTGGAACTTTCTATTCTCACTTTTAGAAGTATGGAATTTTCTATTATCTCTTTATACTTGTGGAACTTTCTATTCTCACTTTTAGAAATATGGAATTTTCTATTTTCTCTTTATACTTGTGGAAATTTCTATTCTCATTTTTAGAAGTATGGAATTTTCTATTATCTCTTTATGCTTGTGGAACTTTCTATTCTCACTTTTAGAATTATGGAATTTTCTATTATCTCTTTATACTTATGGAACTTTCTATTCTCACTTTTAGAATTATGGAATTTTCTATTATCTCTTTATACTTATGGAACTTTCTATTCTCACTTTTAGAATTATGGAATTTTCTATTATCTCTTTATACTTATGGAACTTTCTATTCTCACTTTTAGAATTATGGAATTTTCTAATATCTCTTTATACTTGTGGAACTTTCTATTCTCACTTTTAGAATTATGGAATTTTTTATTACCTCTTTATACTTTTGCAACTTCCGTTTCTCTCTATTTTTGTAAAAATTTCTATTCTCTCTATAATTGTAGAAATTTCAATCCTCTCTTTTATAATTATGAAATTTCTATTCCTTTTTTCTTATAACTGTGGAAATTTTCAATTAATTCTTTTACAATTGTGGGAAAATTTTATTCTCTCTTTTACAATTGCGGAAATTTTACTTTGTAATAATAAGCATTTCGATCCTCTCTTTTATGACTGAGGAATTTTGTATTATCCTTTTATAATAAGTGAAATTTCGATTCTCTCTTTTGTATTTGTAGAAATTTCTCTTTCGTATTTGTGGAAATTTTATAATTGGTGAAATTTTGATCCTATTTTTCATTATTGTGAAAATTTCGATCCTCTTTTATAATTGTTGAGACCCAGACCGTCCGACCTACCAGGAAGGTGTAAGGTAACTGTTTGGATGGCCGGTCTTTTATAATTGCGGAAAATTTTTATTTTCTCTTTTACAAATGGGTAAATTTCAATCCTCTCTTTTGTAATCATGAAAATTTTGATCTTTTTCACAATTGAGAAATGTTCCATTCTCTATACGGAAAATTTCGATCCTCTCATTTAAAATTGTGATAAATTTTTATACCTTCTTTTATAATTGTGAAAAATGTTCTTTCTTTAATAATTGTGAGAAATTTCTAGTTTTTCTTTTATAATTGAGAAAAATTTCAATTTTCTCATTTATGACTGTGTTAAATTTCTATTATTTCTTTTATAATTGTGGAATTTTTTATTCCTTTTCTTATAATTGTAATAATTTCTATTATCTCTTTTATAATTGTGAAAAATTTCTATAATTTCCTTCTTAATTGTGGAAATTTCAATCTTCTCTTTCGTAATTGTGGAAATTTCAATATTTACTTTCATGATTGAGGGATATTTCTGCTCTTTCTTTCATAATTGTGCGAAATTTCTATTTTCCCTTTTATAATTGTTGAAAATTTCTATCATTATTTTCCATAATTGTTTAAATTTCTATTCTCTCTTATATAATTGTAGAAATTTTGATACCTTCTTTCTTAATATTTGAAATTTCGATCTTTTCCTTTATAGTTTTGGAAATTTTAATCTTCTCTTTTGTAACTGAGGAATATTTCTATTTCTTCTTTAATAATTGTGATAATTTTCTATTTTCTCTTTTATAATTTTGGAATTTCGATCCACTCTTTTGAAAAAGTGGAAATTCTGATCCCCACTTGTATAATTTTATAAATTCCGATCCTCAATCTTGTAATTTCGGAAATTCCGATCCTCTCTTTTATAAATGTTGAAATTTAGATCCTTTCCTTTTACGATCCTCTTTTTCCTAATTGTACAATTATAATACAAATAAACTGAAACAATATATAACAATTATGTATTTAAAAAATGTTGAGTACTGCTTCGTACTCCAGATAGTGCGAGGACTTGAAATCTTAAATATTTCTTATTTCGGGTTAGCAGACATTTAGACACACTTTGAACTACGATCTTTCCTGGTAAAGTATTACTACGTCTGCAGAAGACGAAAACAACAGAGTTTTTTTTTCTGTTTCAGTTCATTTGGCAGAAGAAACGTCAACCTAAACACGCCAAGGCCCAACGCTCGGCAGGATTTTTAAAATATTGCTGTTTATCTCCACTGATCTTTTTTAAGCTTCCAATTTTTCAGTCATCCTTGCCAAGCGAAGCTCTTTTCGAACTTTCCATGTCGACCTCCCACATTCTTCTTCCTGGAAATACAAAACAAACAGGAAGGAAATAGAATGTATATAAAAATCTGATGAGTCCAACACATAACTTCCCTACAAAATAACAAATTTCGATAATATGGAGGGGGGTATGGGGGAGTAACACAAATTAGAACTTGAACTTGCTTTATATTTCTGAAAATCCCTGGATCTTTATATTTTACCGATTTATAACCGTATCAAATCTTTTGTAATTTTCCTGGTTATATTGAAAGATACCACGCATCCTACGTGTATAAATAAAATTTCTAAAATCTCAAAAACGGCTCATCATAACTAATAGACAATGGTTGAAGACCCAGACTGTCCAACTCGTCCTAAGACTTGAGCAGCCATTTAAACGGCTGGGAAAACAATAATAAACAACGGTATAAGTCTATATAAAGTATTTACAAGACGCACTCATTTAACAATATTCAACACATTTAATTGTTTTCAGAATTTTTTCCATTTTAGATCAAAACGAGAAATTGCGAGAAAGGTGTATGTTATCGTTATGGAAATAATGGCATTTGCTTTTGAATAAAAATTTATATATAAAAAAAACTTTTATTGCAACAGATTTGTTTTTTGAAAAATTGTGTTTAAATAATTGAAACCTGTCATTTAGTCCGAGCTCCCCAAAAATTAATAGGTCTCTGAGCATTAGGATTATCGCACTAAATTTCATTCGAATTATCATTGTCAAGATATTTATATTTTTTAGAGAAATATAGCGCTCCATGTGAGAGAGTAAATTTTCATATATATCGAGAGCAGTCCTGTAATAATATTTCCTGAACAACGATGTGTATCTATTTCTCGTTAGAGCGTACTTAGAAACATTTGTGCATTTATAATAGGAAAAAAAATTCATTGTTTATGAATTCTTCTATTTTTGATAAAAAAAAATAAAAAAAATACAATATCTTCTGATCTGTAATTGCAAATGCATTCTGTAAATGCAAAGTGCATCAGAAAAACTAATTTCGAAACAATGTTTCGCATATTAACTTTTATTAACAAAAATTCGATTTTAGCAAAAAATATTCGAAAAATAAGACCTCTTTCCTAGTCTAAGCATCCTGTAAAACATTAGGCCTCTACTGGAGTTTATTGGTTGAAATAATCAAACAAATTTCATTCGATATGCTCAATTTGTTCCAGAGTTACCGTGGCCGTAGACACGCAGACAACATTTAAAATAATTGATTCGTATTCAGGGACGCTCGAAACTTGTTATTCCATCAAGCTACAAGACTCGAATATTTTGCTTTATCACAATGCCTTCCTTTCCTAAAATATACACTATATATTCTAGGAAAAGTAGAAATAGTCTAAGATACTTCGTTCATAATAAAAGTTCTACAAAACAAATTTGACAACATTTTTACTTTCTCTACAATATATAGAATATGTAAATTGGTTGCTGTTCTGTGGTGCCCAAAACGCATACTCTGACGAAATCTGGATTCGATTTGATCCTATTACAGTATATTCTTTATATATATACCAGGGGATCGCAATTAAAGTAATCCTATTTAGCTCTGTCTAGACAGATAATTACGAGTCCAAATTCAACCATTGTTATATATGTGATTCAGGATTATGTGTAAAAGCATTTAAACGTCTTGTCTGTTTCTTAGACCTCCTGATATACATGGCCTCGGCTTTTAACGTCTTACATATATATACACCGGCCAGTCAATTAGAAACATGGAAGCATGTATACAAATGTAGGTCACAAGTACATTGGTACACGATACAAATACATTGGTACACGTGATCGCACCACCACTGTTACGTGGAAATCCCACACGTCTTGTAAGAACGCGAAAAAGGCCGCTTTCGTATAAGGAAGTAAATTAAGATGCATTACACAAGTATTTAAAATGAAAAGACTTAAATTAAAACAATAACAAAAATATTTATTAAAAGAAAACGACATCTAAGACCACTTTATAAAATTTCAACTCGCACAACATTATTCTTTAAAAATACACTACTTAATAGAATCAGTTCCTAACAATTCCTAACACCACTGAAAGCATACCATCGCCTTTTGGCTCAGGTTAACCTACGTAGAGGGTCGAGAGTGAGATGGAGAGCCAAACTCGCCTGCATGCAAATTTGTATAAAAATCTGAGCCTACCTTCTTCATTAGTAAGGAGCTCGGACAGTCCGGCTGATTGCACGGGGAAGGAGCTTGCTTCACCCTTGTCGCCTCTTGCGACCTCCTTCGCTCATTTCACAAACTCAAGTCCTCGATTTCAAAATTTCAAACTTCAAAGTTGCTCTCTGTTTCTGTCCCCTCTACAAGGCGCCCCTACCAGCAATTGGTCAAGTATACTAAAAACTACGCCTTCCAGCTATATTATTGGCCCAGATCCTCCTGAAATATTAAATATCAAGCCTCTTATTTTTACATGAAGAAAGTCCTCACGATTCTTTTTCCCCGGGTCCCCATGATATAAATTGACCTTTTGGGTCAGCTGGGTCAACCCCTTCCGGTCGTACAGCATAGGATTCACCCTAGAATTTGAGTAGCATCCAATATTTTACATCTGTGTCCGGTGCTGTTGCGTTACAGGGAATGTTATAAACATTGCCTAACTGCATGAGGGACCGTCTTCTTAGGTTCACTTCCTCCTCTATAACTGCAGTGTTACATTAGGATTGCAAAATTCCATGTAACAACCACTATAAGAATGTTGTCCATGTGTGTTCCGAGAGAAAGAGTAAAATGGGGAAGACGACAAATATGTCGTTTTCCCCGATTGTTAACGATTTTATTGCGGGTGCCCATTTGGCAGGAGCGACGATTACCAGAACAGAACAACTCACTGACTTCTTAAAAGGTGAGATATCAAAAGTGTATAACAGTTGAAAACAGAACCCTCAGACGCTGTCCAAAAGGCCGAACTGTGGATCGAAAACCATCGACCAAGCACGTGATCGGGGACGTTTTAGACGGCTTATACGGCAGAAAAAGGGATGTACTGTACAACAAATGACGGAAGACATCGATGAAGACTCGTCCCAACCGATCTCGGCCCGAACAATGCAGCGAATCGGTGTAACCAGTCGCATGTCTCTGCGGAAAATTCTTATCTCAGGAAAGAACTCGAAAATGCATTTAAAACGGCGGCAATAGACATCCGATGATCAGAAGAAGATTATGTGGACGGACGAATCACGTTTCACCTTGTTTTGTGCAACGGCAGGCGGAGAGTGTGGCGAACGCTCTATGAGATCTTCGTGAATTTTTCACAGAGCTCAAGATTGTGGTGGGGGTATCATGGTGTCGGGCATGTTCTGTTGCTTTGGAACTGGTCCTAAGTGTTTCTGGAAGATCGGATGTCATCCATGGAGTTCGTGAACATTCTTACCGATCACGTCCATCCTGCAATGTTGCATTTTTACCCCACAGGCGACGGATCTTTCATAAACGATAATGCTACCATCCACCGTGCAGAAACTGTGCTGCAGTGGTTCACGGAACATAACTCTGACTGCCACTATATACAATTTTTGCAAAATTGATGTTCCTGCCAAGCTTATTAATTCTGTAAATCTATCTGTATAACCCAATATATTTCTTCAGCTGTTATCTTCTTTAGATCTTAATAGATGCTGGGCTAGCAGAACTGGGGAACTTGGGTGCCTCCTGAATGCTGGATGTATCCTTTCCCGGCCGTGCAATTAACTGTTCTAAACCTCTAAGGTGAGTCGCACGGTCTGGGTTCTCTACCATATACCCTGGCCACTGCAAAGTCCAGATTTAAATCCTATCGAGAACGTTTGGGATATGTTGGAAAGATACATCCGACAACAATCTCCTAAGCCATCAACTGTAGATGAGCTTGCGATCTGCTTGTCCAGCGCCTAGTATTTATTCTCTTGGCTTAAATGCACTCCAGTACCTTATAAAATCCATGCCGAACCGCATACGTGCTGTAATTCAGGCTAAAGGTGGTTCAATAAAATATTGAACACCTGGGTTTTTAGGTTTTTAAATCACTGGCCAAAATATGTAATGTAATAATAATAATATATATATGATACATAAATTTTAAGTCTTTTCCAATAACGCGCCCTTTTCTTTCACAGTTATCTTATTATTCCAAATTCCTATCTCATGTCCAGCACGTACTGCAACTACATTAAATTCTATCCCACGCCACTAATATTAACAAGTCTGCAGATGCTTCCTCGATCATACCATATATGGTCACTAAACTTAACCCTATGTAAACATTCTCATCAAAAGTGCATTCCCAATCACATTTTTAAAGCCTAAACCGCTGAGATAGCAGTCACACGCTTCATATCCTCCCTCCCCTCTGATGAAAATGTATTTTGCACTTGTAAAGAACTACGCAGATGGCATACAGATTTGGTGAGAGCTGGTCGATGATCAGGAGTCGTCCAGAACATGTAATTATCTTTATTCCTAGTAGCATCGAATAAAATAGATTTTTATAACTTAAATTGTATCTTCCTTGGACTATTCAAGTCAAATATCACACACACACTCGCACACACACACACACACATATATATATATATATATATATATATATATATATATATATATACTGTCTTATTAGACCCTCCCAGGTCACCTAGAATGCTGAATCCTTGTTCCTTGTACATAGTATCAACTACGGTTCAGAGCCTAAGGGAGCTAAATTTTCGATTTACCCCAATTGGGGGTGGAAAGACAGGATGTTTAAAAAGGCTCGAAAAGTCTTTTTTTACCCTCCAAAAGTACCCTTGGTGACATAGAAGGCTGAATATCTGTACAATGATTGTATCAGAAATCAGAACAGAATTTTGCGTAGCCAAATTTTCGATTTACACCTCGGGAGTGGAGAAATATGTTTCTTTTTTCGAAAAGTTTTTTCAGACCTTATAGAAGCCCATGTGATGACCTAGAAAGTTGAATATTTGCTCATTTACAGTATCGACAATTGCACAGAACCTGACGCATTCTCAACTTCAGTGCTCAGTCTGGGGCGGAAATTATATTTTTTTTCCCTTGTGTCTTTCTAAATCCTCAAGCAGGCATCCAGTGGCATGAAAGGCTGAATCTTTGCACATGTATAATATCAACGACTAGAATAACCTTAACGGAACCGGATTTGGGATATTTCTTTCGAAATGAACAAAAGGGGAGTGGAGGCGGGTGAGGGGAGCTGAGAAGAAAAATGAAATTAAAAGAATTTTTTAAATTGCTGCTTAAATTTTTAAGAGTGTCAAAAAAGTGTTAAGGGTGTTTTCTAAGAGTTTTTAAGACTGTTAAGAGTCTTGACAGGCTTAAATACTGGTATCCTATAATTTTCTTATAGTTATACTCTTATTGTTTTTATCTCTGATTTTCTCATTGAGGCATTTAATTCCAATTCATTCCAATTTGACATAGAGAAACAAGATGGTCTGTGATAGGTAAATCTAAATTCCAAATACACAGCTGTCTACCAAGCAACTGCGCATTTAAAATTTTAACTCAATTGTTCTGTCAAACTTAAATGCAACTCGAACATTGCAATGTCACGTGCTTTCTGTATTGGAAACAAAATGTAATGCATATCAAGAAAATTCTTTACTTTAAAAGGCTCTATAGAGGTATGGTTTAATGATAATTACCTGGCATATAACATTATTTTCAGAAAAAAATATTGTGGGGAAGAAATCAAAAAAGCTTTTTGGGGTATATCCATCTTTTGCCCTCGTGCAGTAGGTTTCAGGGGGGGCTGCATAGCCCAGTGGTTAAGGAACAAAAATTGCACTCGGAGGACCCGAGTCCGATTCCCGGCTCTGCCGAAACTATCCCCGTATTCACGCGGAGTACGAACACATTAAATCTATAGGTTCGAACGTCTTTCCAAGACGTTGATGGTAGGGGAAGAAGAGTACGGTCCACGTGGATATCGCCCCAATGGGATCCGGTATAAATTGAGTAACACTGTTCTGACTGTCCAAACAAATACCTCACACCTTCGGATATGTCGCACGATCTGGGTCGAAAGAAAGAATGTAGGTTTCAGAACAATCAGTTCTAGGCCAGGAACTTGCAGTCTATACATGGGCGCCCATAGAACTTTTCCAAGGGCGGAAGTAAAATCAAGCATAATACGTACAACGTCCAGGGCGCAAGTGCACCCCTTGCCGTCCCTTATGAAGCCCATGACGCTATATCGACCATTAAATTAATGCCACTTAGATGTATGGGCGCTTTTTTCCAGGAGAGGTCAAACTCGAGAATATTTTTGAGAAAATGTCCTTTTTTCGTGTGTGTGTGGGTTTTTTTTATTGCCCAGACCGTCCAGTCCTCCCAATGGGTGTAGAGCAGTTACAATAGACGGTTGGGAAAAACATTGAAATAACAGTGAAAATGAACAACATAGAAAAAACAATAAAACAGTATAACACAAAAATAAAAATATAACATAATAACAATAACAACAAAGATAACAAGTAAAACAGAAAACTAAATAGTGCAAATCGTCCAGTCGAACTGGGAAAACATTCCTCGCGAACAAAACGTCCAACACTTTTGGGAATCTAGTTTATGCAAAGAGTAGAATAAAATTAAAGATAAATAAAACAAATAATTAATAAATTTTGAAAACTATGAATAATTGAACCAAGTAATAAGTAGCATAACAGAAAAGAAACAATATATAAATAAATAATAATAATATTAAAAGATTAACTAAGACTCTTCGATATTCGACCAGCTATAGTTATACACTCCTTAATTCTAGAAATAGAGTTGACATTTCCAATGGTATTAGACAAATGGTAATTAATATAGTAGTGTGTATACATTGAAAAACGTAGTGGTCAACATTACCAACCTGAAAACAAGAGCAATACGGTGAGATTATAATGTTTCGCTTATGTAAATACGAGTATTTCATAAATAGACCATGGTCCGTCATAAAATAAATAAGAAATTTATTATATTATAAACTGATCAGTATTAACTTTAAATTTATTATATATAAACTGTTCAGTATTAACTTTTGGTAGATAATCCTTAACACTAACCGGGAGATAATCAGAATTTAAAGAAACATCCAGAAGTTGCATCCATTCATTAATAATTTGTGTTTTACAAAATTTAGATAGCAAACAGTAAGAGGAATAAAAAATTTTACCCATCTGAGGCAAAACGATCTGTGGTGTCATTGCCCGCCTTACCAAAGTGAGGCTTAATCCAGCTTAATTTAACTAATTGCTTATTTTGCCTAGTAGTAATATTCTTAATTTTCCAGTAATATTCTTAATTTTCCAGTAATATTCTTAATTTCCTGTACTTGAAGAATTTAGAGACATAATTGCAGCCAGACTGTCAGAGTAAATATTAATATTAATTTGATTATCCTTAGCCCACTTTATAGGATGTTTGATAGCAATTAACTCCAACTGGAAAACAGTTATCAGAATCCACTTTATATTTATTGACGTGAATTAAAATGTAATTTTCAAAAATACATATCGCCGCACTAACTTCATTATCAATCTTAAATCCATCTGTATAAACCTTAATTACACCATCATCATCTCAATTTCTTAGAACAATGGGTCTTTCACTGGGAGAATGAAATTAAAAGAACAATTAAAATCAAATAGCAAAGGGCTGTAAAATTCATAATAACCGAAACAATATTTTCTCTTAAAGCCAGACAATCATTTCTCACGTTTTTTCATGTTGAACATATTTAGCTTGATGTCCACCTTTATGACCTTAAACGCAAAGGGGGAGGGGAAGGTCCCCTTCCCCTATGGCCGCACATGTGCGGCTATTTGTTATTGTCATTTGTCATTTGTCAATTCAGACAAATTCTTACGTTATTCATTACATTTTTTTCTTGCATATGATTCCTTTAAACATATCACTTGACAGCCGACATTAAAAGAACTTCTGGCATGACATACAATACCCATTTTAAATGCAAATTTCCAAACGATCGACCCTGAAAACATCTGTAATTCTTCCCCGAAAATGGAAGACGGCCAGATGCGAGTTCAAAAAACAGAACAAGCGCCCAAGCTATTTTCCCGCCCAATCTATGCAAAAAAAGTTCCACGTGATAAACCATAAAAAGGAATTTCAAGGCCTCTTCTGGCCACGTGATTTACTTCGTGATTCTGAAGACAGAGAAAGTTCTCCACAAGCTTGTTCGAGATTGGGATACATTTCTATCCTTCTTTCTTTTTCTTTATTGTATTTTGGGTTCTATCGGAGCTCAAGCAGACACACTAAGCCAAGCAATCACGTGGGTACAACTGAAACATAGGAAATCTCGGATTCTTGATAGAAGGGATAAAATGGTACTTAATTTTAAGAACCCGAGTTCTCTCTAACACAACGGAGATCGAACCTATTCCATTTGTTTTTCTATATATTTGCTACTAAATTTTAAAATTTTTCATTTGTGACATGAGATCATTGACGACCATTTAAAAAATTATTGGGCATTTCGGAAATGTTCCATGAATTCGAAATGACCCATGCATTTTTTTAAGGATTTAAGTCTAATTATTTCATTCAGTCAGATTATTTGGCACAATAAGACGTATGAAATGCTAAAAAAGAAGTAAGTTATAGTTAAATACAGAAAAATATTTCTTTTCTAGATAATTACTTATTTCATTTATTTTGCTTTAAGCTCAACATTATTATATAGAATATGCAGATACTATGTGAATTTCCAACTCAATTACCTTTATAAAAATAACAAAAAATGTAAAATTTATTTTTAGGTATTTTACCATTAGGTATTTTACCCTTAAAAATTTAGTTTAAACCATTAAAAATTACGTACGACAATTTCATGCTTTTAAATGTCTGCTAACGTATATAACAATACCTGCTTACAATAAATTATTGCATGTGAGTAATGCCTCCATATTCGCGGGATATACGTTCCAAGGCATATCGCAGTTTATAAAATTTCGGATAATACCAAACGCTTAATAATACCGCAGATAATACCGAATACACCAGATAATACCGAACGCGCACGAATACAACGTAATATTCGTGGAACATGCATAAAAACTGTAATGTTTAATAGATAAATTACGCATAGATTAAGACATAACCAACATTAAATAAAGTAATAATAAAATGTACACTTTAAACTATAGTTCCGGATCATAGTAGTACTTGCGAACATAAAAAGAATAGTAGTGCAAAATAATCTGATCCAGTTCAATCCGAGAGCTAGCTACAAATATTAACTGAAAAAATTTCTTCCGCTTTCTACAGGACATATAGATTTCTTCTTCCTAAAGAACAGACGGATTTCTTCATTCTAAAAACAGATCGATTTCTTCATACTTAAGGATAGATGAGTTTCTTTATCCTACAGAACATAAGAATGCATATTTTTACAGTGTACAAAATAAATTTTACTTTATTTTGCACAGCCAGTCAATTAAGTCAAAACTATACACATTTTCTTTTCAGCATCAAGAAAATCGCAGGGGTTCTCAACCTTTTCGTAAATGCGTACCACCTAAACTAAAATTCTAACTTTTCGATACCACCAACAAACATATATCTTATATACAAAGAGAAAATCAAGATTATGTTCTTTATTAAATTATTATCCCATATTTTCATTTAGTTTCTAATAAAAAGAAGTTAAATAAAAATCACAAATAGTATGATTAACAGCATGATTAAAAAAATATGATTATTGATTTGTGATATGATTAAGAAAATTATTAAATGTGATGCATATGCTATCACATTAAATCATTTTGTTATTCACATTAAATTATTCTGTCCAAAAAACTAATTTGACAGAAATTAGTTTTTTTTTTCTATATTTGATTCTCTCGCTAAAGATGAGGCTGCGCATACGAACGTTGAAAATAAATATTACTAAAATTGCGTACTACGTACTGGTGATATGTACTGAAAATATGTACTAGTAAAATTGCTGTACTGTATATTGCACAAATTATGCCACTAGTCCTCTTCTCGTGTACCACCAGTGGTGCGAATACCACCAGTTGAGAACCACTGGCATGAGAACCACACCACTGATTGAGAACCACAAACGCTTTGCATTACATAACTGTTACGACATTGAACAAAATTCTTTCGAGCTGAGAAAACCGATCAGCAGAACTAAATCCACTTTAATTGCAAAGATTAGAAACGTCCTAATAATCGTCCTTATGGGTGAACACAGGTGCACGCTTCCATGGATAATCTCGTTTCTATGCATAAATTCAAAGAAATCGGATAAAATGGTATTAGAAAATCATACAATATAACGGGAATATTTTACGGAAAATTAAATGTGCTTATCAATTTTGATGGTATTGTATCGTATATGTATAGGCATGATAGTGGAATATTTCATTTCGCGATTGTGAAAATGCACTTGCTCTTTCCGCGGTTGAATATAAGGTAGCGGCCAGGAAAATCAAAAAATCTGATGTAGGTAGTACATGACTTTCTCTGCAGACTCTGATTAATTTTCTCTTTAATAATCCATTAATTTGAATTTAATTGCGTAATATATTAAAGACACTTATTTGAAATGACACCGCATTTACAGGTTTTAATCAATTTCCGTTTTCACTCAATAACTGGATCAGGAGCGGATTGGCACCATTTGCGTGGCCCATCTATACTGCATCAGCTATTTTCTACAGCTTTTCCTCAATTGTCTATCCCAAAAAATAGCAATAAAATTTAAAAAAAATATTGAACAAAAATAATAGCTTTTAAAAATATAATTTGCCATTGATATATAATTCAATCAAGGTGGATTTCCCTATATTCAGCCAAAGCTGTCACCCACGGCTCTGAAAGCTGGCAAAGATCTCTATTATTTTGTTGTCACCACAAAATTAAAACATTGCTTAAATGAAATGAAAACTGGGAAACCAGCAATGGGATATTGTTTACATCGAAAATTTAAAGCTTAATATTCGGAAAATATAAAAGTAGCAATTTTTAGCATATTAAAAATAAGAGGGCGTTTTTTTACATTTCGTAGTACGCCACTGGGTCAGGGAAGCCCTCGTTCGAAACATACTCATCTTTGGAAAATTTATTCCAATTTTAGGTAATGGCAGTATGACACATTAAACTTGTACAATGTAATATAAATTCACAACAAATTCTAAATGTCAAAACATTATCAAGCTAACAAAATGTCATATAAATCGAAGGTTTTCCAATTATCTAAATAAAATAAATTAGATTTAGCATTATTTTAAATGATTTCAAGGATCTAAATTTGTGTATAATTTGATTTACAGTAAAATACTGTAATACATTACCACAGGCAGTATCGGAAGGAACAACAAATGTATCTTTTTTTTAGCTTTGGTATATGGAAGTTGTTCTTATAAAATATTCCTAATTCTTTAAAATAAATTAGTTGGTATCAGTCTAGCAGCCCATCAGCCTAACGTTTGCTGCTCGTCAGCATAGGGCAGACGATGAGGTGATCAGTGAGCACAAAACTTCTTAAAACATTTAAAACAAGGATTTTAGATTTTTTTTCTCTCTCTAAACGTTCAAAATTACAGTCACTTTAAAGTTATCAGTTTCGTGTATTGATTATAGTATTATCATTCTTCTTCATTTAGAAAATAATGCTATAAAAATCTTTGAAAAATTCGTGTTTAAATCTTGTTAATGATAAAAAATTATATCTCGTTATCGATTTTACATGTACAATACCAACTCGTAGCATTACCAACAACTGACATCTTCATAAAATAGTTCAAACTCTTTTCGGTCCTTAAAATGTGCTTTTTTTTTTTTTGTTGTTGTTAAAATCTCGAATTCAAAAAATTTCTGTAAAACAATACTTTTCTCTACTACAGTATAAGAAAATATAAAGAAAAAACTCAGATGAAAAAAAAAGGCATTTTTGAATACTAAAATTAAAATAGGATGCACATGAGAAATTTTAGGAACACGACACAGTATATTAATACATATTTAGATTAAATTAATTTGTCTTACAACATTAAGGAACTGTTTTAAAATATTAACAAAAAATGGCACAACTTAAAATTTTATGATTTTGAGTTAATAACAACGTGAGATGCGTAATGTTCACCTCTATTACTTAAAGTTACACATTTGTATTTCAGACTATTTCCAAATAAATTTAGAACAATTTTTTTAATTAAAAATTACAACAAAAATTTGTACAGTTTGGCCCAATTTTTCTGTTGAAAATTGCTCTTTTTTAGCTGTGACACTTCCTTTACGATGTGCGATACGTTAGCAAGGTGTCATATACAAAGATACAGATACAACAATGCAAAAAATATTTTATTTTCTGATGCATTTATGAGCCACACACTCATCAACCGCCTTCTCCATATATTATCTGACATATTCTTCATGAAGAATGAATGCATTTTCTATCTGGAAGTAACATTATCTTTTCTTATGACAGATATCCTTATCTTCCAGAATCCGGTTATCTAAAATCTTGCTTCTAACTCACGTATTTCTTCACCGTTGCTATGTTGTCCTTCTGTTTATCACGCGTCAAATACACAAATCCGTTGCCAATGACGTGAAGTGTGCGGGCGCATAAAGGCCAGTTCAGACGTAATAGGATAAATGAAACAGTCAAATATGGTGTAAAGTGTATAAGATGAATAGTGACTAGAGAATTAGGTTGAGGAAAAATAGTGGACAGTTACGCCATAATTATTACTTTGTATTTGTATTCCACTCATTACAGTTATAAATCCCGAGAGCAACGTCATTCTGACGTTAGGTGGCATTGAAGTTTATCTGATTTAGTTAACGTAATGAACTGTATGACTTTGTATTGTTGCAGATAAATATACTCTGACATAATTCTTTATTGCCTCTATGTTGACTCTCAAAGTACGTCTTATGTTACCAAGGAAATATCAGCAGTTAAATAATATTTGTGTTTATAGAAGCACAATATTTTTAATGATTTCCAAGGATATATTGTATTTATTATTAGGGCGAATACCCATCATTGCCAGGAACTTCTAAATAATAAGTGCCCACTACGTGAATAATGCATGCATGTAGCATAACTCAATTAAATAAAAAAAATCCAAATCTGCAGCCATAGTAACCCCGAAAGCCCCCTCCCCAAAAATAAATAAATAAATAAATAAATAAAACGAACAAGGAGGTGAAAACCGTCAGGGCCCGGAACTTCTGAATAATAAGTGTCCGCTATGTAAATAATGTATATAAACACCACTCAATTACATAAATAAAAATATCCGAATCTGTAGCCATAGCAACCCCGAAAGTCAAAATAATAAAACAAACAAGGAGGTGGAAACCGTCACTGCCCGAAACTTCTGAATAATAAGTGCCCGCTACTTAAATAATGCATACAACACCACTCAATTAAATAAAATGAATATCCAAATCTGCAGTCGTAGCAACCCCGAAAGCCCCCCCCCCCCCCACAAAATATAAATAAATAAAATAAAACAAACAACGAGGTGGAAACCGTCAGGGCTCGGAACTTCTGAATAGTAAGTGCCTTCTACGTAAATACTCAACGGGTATATACTACCTCGATGAGCAACCCCGAAAACAAAATAAAAAATAAAAAAATGAAACAAATAAGGAGGTGGAAACGACTGGTACATGAGGCTAAGTTTCCGCATTTATCGGTACGGCATCGGCAATCGATGTGATGCAATATTAAAAATGATAAAAATTAACTTTTAGCTGTAATGTTAAAAATGTTAAATGCAGTATTCAAAAACTTAAATCCTGCTCAAAAGAATTTTTCACAAAATGCTTACCATGATGAAATAGCCGTATATTTAATAAAAAAATAACAATGATATCTTTAAAAATAAGAGAGTTAAAAATTTGCACGTTAAACCACAGTTTCTGTCGCGACAGATTTCTCGTTCGTTGATCGTTGTTTGTAACTCTTACGCTCGGAAAATTGTCTTATTGATAAATTTAGATATGAAAACGGCAAAATATGGGCTGAATTTTGACTTTAAAGCTCCTAAATTTAAACTGTTAAATGCAGTATTCGAATTGAAAAGAAAAAATCTCGAAGAGGCATAAATTCCCGGGAGTTCAGCTACCCCTGTACAATGTTAAATGCAGAATTCGAATTGAAAAGAAAAAATCTCGACGAGGCATAAATTCCCGGGAGTTCAACTACCCCTGTACTGAATTTTACGGCTGTCCAAAGCTTTGATTTTTCGCTACAGGCGACACAGATTCATAGACATCTTTAATTCTGTAAGATGAAAGCCGCAGCGGGCAGTACAGAATTTGAACTGCCCGTCTGCCATAATGTGATTTAAATGTCACAAATTAAGATTATATTGTTGTTGTTGCTTATTCTTTCTTGTCTAGCCATGGCTAGAGCAAGTTCATGAGACAATGCACCTCGTACTACATCAGAATTGGCTTCCAAAATATATCCTTCCTCTCTTCATTCCTATACAGGAAAGAAGATGACAGAGATAAAGTATTGTAAAAGAGTAAAAAATATGCCTCTTAAGTTTTGGTGAATCTACACATTTTGGATATCCCTGACTGTGGCAACAATTTCATCAATAATGCCAGTGTGGTTGCATGTGAGTCTATTGGCTCAATATCTCTCGAACAATTTGAGCAAATCGAATGAAATTTGGTTCGATTATTTTAATCAATTCTGATCAATTTTCCTAATGCAAAATTAAATTTTAAATTTACTTTCAAAATTCTGTATGACATTTTTATATTTAACTGAAGTGTATGCATTAAGTAAAGAATTAAAATATTTAAGGAATCTTATGTTATTATTCCCGGTCAAAATAATCGTGGTGTGCATAAAAAGAACAAAAGTGCGCATGAAGGCAAAATAATCCAGTCCAATAAGATCCGAGAACTGCAAAGAGCTGACAGAAGAAAGTTTTTTTGTTAAATCGCCAAAAGCAGTTGTTTTCTGAACTTTAGAAATGCTGAAATGTTTATCGCAGTTCCTGTTTATCGCACAGTTGTATTATTTGCAAAACTTTAGAAATGATCTTAATATCAAAATACCGAGATTGAAATTGCTTGCAGTTACTGTTTATCTCACTGTTGTATTATTTGTAAAACTTTAGAAATATGATCTTAATATCAAAATACCGAGATTGAAATTGCTTGCAGTTCCTCTTTATCGCACAGTTGTATTATTTGCAAAACTTTAGAAATGAACTTAATATCAAAATACCGAGATTGAAATTGCTTGCAGTTCCTGTTTATCGCACAGTTATATTATTTGCATCAAGGACATTTTTATTCAGGGCATTATCAAATCAGGGCATTTTATTCAGGGCATTATCAAGGACATTTTTTCATTCCAGGACATTTTTTCATTCCAGGGCATTCATATCAATTCAGGAAAATGATTATTACCATCTATAACTCATAAATATATTATCCGATTTTAACAAGTGATATCTTTATAGAAAAGCTGGCTCTCAATAAGTGTATTTTCCTACATTTATTTATCTTAGGCCTGATAGTTTTATAAATATTGCATTTCAAATTCTCAACTGCATTATACTAATAAACATACCATTCACAACAAATTAAACTTTAGAAAAACAAAAAAAAATTCCCCGCTAAAAACGAACAATATTAGAAGCAAATATTTTTCAAACAACCGGTTTATGTTTTCTTAACCAAATTCGGAAATGCAGAGATGAAACTATGTGCGTATATATTTATTTAAAGTATTTAAATATAACCCTACAAATTATTGTATATTATATCATGGTATATATTTCTTCTCTGTCATTGTCATTTTAATCACTGACTTCTTTCCAAATGAATTTTAAATACACGTGCTATATGATGATGCATATCTCGACGTTTAATATTGCCGTAATTTTGGGGTTTATATTTTAAGACTTCAAATTACATATCAGTGCATATTAAATTAAAAACCATTTCAAGCAAATAAGAGTAACATTTAATATGCAAGTGCCAAATATGATATTCTTGTCAAACACGAGTGTCTTTCATGGAGGACTATAAAAAATGGCGGTGTACCGAACATGCAAGGAAAATCATAAATCACAAAAGCAAAGAAGGTCTGTATAAGTAAGTCTTTTGTATTCAAAATGAGAGATATTTAGTTTTACAGGCTTGACAACTGAACGATTTGGAGAAAAGCCACTGTACATTCTCCCTATAGTCTTAAAAAGCAACGGCTTTATATAAATGTACTTCCTAATTGTTGAACAGTCACTGGGCAAATATATAGGAACGTGACTATAAAATGCAGCTCATTTCAAATATTAATAAAAGTGAAACCATTAGTTCCAGAGATACTGGATTTTGAAAATTCTTAATATCAAAATTCCGAGATTGAAAATGTTTGCAGTTCCTGTTTATCGCACAGTTGTATTATTTGCAAAACTTTAGAAATGATCTTAATATCAAAATACCTAGATTGAAATTGCTTGCAGTTCCTGTTTATCTCACTGTTGTATTATTTGTAAAACTTTAGAAATGATCTTAATATCAAAACACCGAGATTGAAATTGCTTGCAGTTCCTCTTTATCACACAGTTGTATTAAGGGCGCGGTAGCCCAGTGGTCAGCGCGCTGGAGTTGCACTCGGTAGGCCCGGGTTCGATTCCAGCCACTGCCAAAACTGCCGCCGTGTTCACACGGAGTACGATCACGTTAAACATGTGGGTCCGTAAGTCCTTCCGAGAGGTTGGTGGTAGGGGAAGGAGGGTACGGTCCCTGAGGATGCCTCTCCCACTGGGTTCCGGTCTAAATTGGGTGACACTTCCCGGCCGTCCAAACAGTTACCTTACACCATTCTGGTAGGTCGGACGGTCTGGGTATCAACAACAACACAGTTGTATTATTTGCAAAACTTTAGAAATCAATTTTCCCCTTCTTTCTTTACATCATCCTTTCAGGTTTTTTGTTTCTCTCATCAGCGGGGGTGTTGAGGACGAGCTTTGTGTTACGTCAATATGACGTGTAGTCAGTTACTTGAAGGCTACAAGATGTCAGTGGAAGTTTCCAGAGCGAATAAAAAAAAAAGTGGATAGATTTATTTCATTTCCGTTCGAAGGTGAATAACACGAATTTTATAGGTCAATACAGGCGAGAGAGAGTCAGCGTGTTAGCAAGCACTGTAATTGTGATCGTGGGGAATTCCGATTTAAAAACGGGAGCAAATTAATATGATTTTAAGAAAACCTGAAAAATGCAAGGAAAGATTCCATGTACTCTTAGGATTTTCCTGAAAGTATGCTGGTTTTAAATTAGATTAAGTTGATAGATTTGTTTTGATGAGGACACTTCTAAGAATCTCTTTGGTTTTTACTCCATTGAATTTATTCAACAAAATGTTTGAAATAAAGTGTCGTATGCAGTGGCGTAAAGTCTTGGAGAAGAACGGGGCGATCGCACCAATGCACAGTACGAGGAAGGGGGCGTCTTTTGCTCTGAACATGTTTTGGGCTTAAAAACCATGGACACATTAAATGGCATGGACACATGAAATGGCATGATTTAATTATTATTTAATAATTTATATTACACATTACTGATAAATTTTTAATGTGCAATCTTAAAAACTATGAAATTGAGTTTCTATCACTTTCGAATTATCATTTCTTTTATACATATGCTGTTTTTTGTAATATACTGTCTTAAGATATTACTTCTTCTACATGCATAATAGAATATACTAGAAAATGAACACGGCCGGGATATAAAACAGGGTAGTTATATAAAATAACAAAATAAATAAATTTGAACAGGCGTGATAATAAAAGAAACGCTCGCTACTTAAATAATACATGCTACAGAAATGCCTGTTTTGAACAAACACCATTCTCGTACTCACATTTTTTCATTCGCATTGCAACCAAGCCAGTTGTATAACGCATGTTGAAAATCCCCTGTGCTCCATATTCAAAGTATGAGATAAAAACGGTTCATTCATGAAATGAAAGACATGGCTTTTTTATGTTGCACATATAATTTGTTGCAATAGAAGGTATAAAATTCGAAGAGGTTTAAATAGCACGAGAAGTATATCTCTCCATAACTCTCTTTTCATTCACCCAATTTAGACCGCAACCCAGTGGGGGAAGCATCCACAGGGACGTACCCTCCTTCACCTACCACCAACCTCTCGGAAGGACTTACGAACCCACATGTTTAACCTGATCGTACTCCGCGTGAACACGGCGGAAGTTTTGACAGTGGCGGGAATCGAACCAGGGCCTACTGACTGCAATTCCCGCACGCTAACCACTGGGCTACCGCGCCCTCCGCGACAATCTCCATAACTTTCTTTCTATTCACCCAATTTAAACCGGAACCCAGTGGGGGAGGCATCCACAGGGATCGTACCCTCCTTCCCCTACCACCAACCTCTCGGAAGGACTTACGGACCCACATGTTTAACGTGATAGTACTGCGCCTGAACACGGCAGCAGTTTAGGCAGTGGCGGGAATCGAACCCGGGCCTACCGAGTACAATTCCCGCTCGCTAATTTAAATTTTATAATGACCATATGATATTTAAAATATCCATAAAATTAAAATATCCATTGTTCCATCATTTAAAATATCCATAGAATTAAAATATCTGTTTAAAATATCCATAAATTAAAATATCCTTTTAAAATATCCATAAATTAAAATATCCATCTAAAATATCCATAAATTAAAATATCCATTTAAAAAATCCATATCGATCTATCATTTAAAATATAAATATAATAATTTTACCCGATGTATACAATACATCACCACAATTCAATCCACCATAATTCAATCATTTAAATTTTATAATGACCATATGCTAAGCTCTTAATTCTATCATTTAACAAACCCGATGCAACAGCGTGACGTTCCCCCCATTTCTGGGCGGGGCTGTCGGGGAAGAATCGGATCTTCGCCGAGAACTGGGCGAGAAATATAAAATCATCACGACTTTTAAATTGCGATCCTGCGGGCAATTTTCATTATTTTTTGACCAGATTGGACTTGTAAGAATGCCAGATCTTTGAGTTTTCTAAAAATGTAAATTATTAGTCGAAATTATGAGTAGTTTTTACGATGGGACGATTTAAAAATCTGATGTGGGCAGCACATGACTTCCCTGCAGACTTATATTCACGATCGCTTTATTTTAATCAAATTTAATCCCCTTTTAATTCAATCTTCGTTCTCGTTTGGTAATTGGACTTATTTTCAAAGGTGGCGTAGAAAAAATACAAAAAAACTAAAATATCCCGAGAACGGCTAGTCCTAGTGTAATGGGATTGGTCTTATTCTCTTCTTCGTTAAAAATTACGTATAAAACAAGAATTTAATGGATATATTTCAGCATATATAGTTAGATTTTGTCGATTTTTGCAGGCCATTTTGCAAAAAAAGGCAGGCTACATTTTTCCGAATCGTACCAAAATCTAATCAGCACCAGGATGACCCACAGGCGACTTATCTACCAAATTTTGTGAAATTCGGTCCATTAGATTTTCAGCTAGATACAAGTGGATACAAACTTTCGCGGACCATTTCACAAAAAAAAGCGGGTTCTTTTATCCCGAATCGTACCCAAAACTAATCAGCACCAGATTCGCCTACAAATGACTTACTTACCAAATTTTATGAAATTCGGTCAATTAGTTTTTTAGTTAGAGTGGATACAAAATCTGCACAGGCAGACACACAGACAGACAGACACACAGACGCACAGACACATACACAGACGTCACGCTAAAAATGATTTTTTCGTATTCTAGAGGTCTTGAAACGTGTAGATCCGTCGAATACTCGAGTTGCGATTTTCGACAAGATTCCAATACTTTCCCTATACATTACCATGTATTGCAGGGAAAGTAAAAACGAAAGTTGTTTTTTTAACCGAAAGTGACTTTTGTTTCAAAATCTTTAAAAAATATTAGAAATCGAAACTGAGATTTGAAATTGATATATTTTTACTCGCAATTGTCTGTTCTTTCCGGTGGTGTGATTTGATTTTTTCTACGACGTCTGGATCCTGGAGAAAAAAGGCAAAAAATGGTCGAAATCGCATAAAACATTAAATAACAAAAAAAAATAATTGAAATTTTAATAATCGGTTTTCGCGTGTCCCCTTCCCACCCCCTCGGGTCGCCGATTGCCAAATTTCGTAGCTCTTCGACGCGCGGTCGCTGAAAGTATAGTGTATAAGACATGCAGACAGGCCCACACACACACACACACAGTGTCTATTATTATATAAATTTGACAAAAATGGCAGGCGTCATCATCTTGTTATACAAGTCTTCATTATTCAACTTTCAAACAGGAATTTCATGCATTTCATCTGGCCTTTCAGTCTGTTCCTGATATCGATTCCTACTAATTAGATATTGTTCTACAACTTTGTTTTTTAACACTTTACAACACAGTTGAAAAGTGTTTATGACTTTGTTCATTCTGTCTGTCTGTCTGTCCGTTAGCACGATAACTGCCGTAAAAATAACTTTATCAAAATGAAATTTTAGTATGTTGCTCAGACGGTCTGTGAGACCTATGGGAATATAAATGAATAATATCACCCAATTAGTTTTGGATTGAACCCGGGTTGACAAAATGAAATACATTGAACCCTATGGAACCTAATTTTTTAAACATTTTATAACCGCATTTAAAATTCACAAATTGTTTCGAAAGCTTTAGGAAATATTCAAATTATCCCATAAAATATATAAAAAAAGTTTCAGCAAAATACATTCAGTAGTTTCTTAAATAAAAATTAAAATAGAAATTACACCCTTTATATGAAGAGATCACGTGACCCGCTTCAAAATAAAATGGGGCATCCATCTTGTGTCAAATCGTGATTTTTAAAGTTCTTTTTAATTCTTATTTAGTGCTGTATCCGACCTAAAACCACTTTATTTTTGCTTAAATTCTGCGCATCTACATACTGAAACAACGCAATTACAACATATTTAAGTTTAAATGATCATCAAACTTTGATTATTTCTACAACGAAGCCTAATTTTCCCTTATGGAGAATGTAAATACCAAAAGATGTAGAATGAGTTGTATAAGAATTGCTGCATTTCTTTAACGCAAAATTATTTAGCTCATGGAGTCTGCAATATAGCTGATAAGAATGAACATTCATTGATTTTACACAGAGAACCAGACGATTTTTTGATGAAGTTTTAAGCATAGAGTTAAATTACTTGTATCTCCATGGTTTTAAGTTATTAAATAAAATAAATTATTATAGTATTGGGATGAATGAAAGGAATGGGAAAATGTTTCTCAATGAGATGTTGCTTTTATATAAAGGCGATTTATATTTCGATAAAGTCATTTGAATAAAGTTCATTTGTTTTCGATGACGTTTTCAAATATAAAAAATATTGTAGTACATATTATGATATATTTAAAAATATTAACTAGGAAAGTATCTAATTTTAGAGATATTTAAATGAAATTTCATTGAAGTTAGAAAGTGTTTCATAATCAATACGTTATGCATGATTGACCTTTCTTGTTTTTAATTAAATTTAATTCACCTTTAATTCAACTTTCGTTCTCATTTTGTAACTGAACTTATTTTCAAATGCGGCGTAGAGAAAATACGAGAACACTAAAATATCTCGATAACGGCTAGTCCTAGATCAATGGGGTTGGACATATATGTTGTTTAATATTAGCTATAATTAATTTGAATCAATGTATATCAGTTGCAATTAGTTTAAATATAAAGTAAAATTTAATTAAAGTAATTTAGCTTTGCAGTCACACACAGAGAGGTGCACGCCGAGGAAGATTTTGGAAACAGTTACAGGGAGCTTAAATGCTGTATCTGACCAAATTCAGCCAAATTTATAATTTTTCAAAATTTACATTTCGAGGAAAATTCTGCCTCTGGCAGGCGCTCTAAGCCTTTGACCCTCCCCTGCGTACGCCAACAAAAACGTTCAATTTTTTTTACAAAACATTGATTCAACTTAGTAACAGTGCGTATTCTCTATATTTCAAATCTTACACTACCCTTGATTGTTAAACTAGTTGCTTTCCTTATATACTTAATGTATAAGGAAAGTATTGTGACGGGGTCGAAAATTCGAATTCGAGTTTTCGACGGGAGAGCACGTTTCAAGCATCCCTGATCACGAATCAAACATTTTTGATGTGATGTCTGTGTGTGTGTATGTGTGTGTGTGTGTGTGTGTGTGTGTGTGTGAAAGTGTGTGTGTGTGTGTGTGTCAGTGAGTCTGTGGAGACGATAACTGACGAACGAATGGGCCAATTCGAACGAAATTTGGTACAAAAATCACAATCCATAAACACTGGAAGCCTATTGTTTTTATACGCAATCGAATGTTCAGAACCCCCCTAAATTTTAGAGTGAAATTTTGAAAAATTCGTCAAAAAATCAAAACCGCTAATAAAGTTACGCAAATAGACATTGATATGTGAGTCATCACACGTCAGGTATTGACGCTATATAGACCGATCTCGTAAAGTGGAGTAAATTAAAATACATCTAATAAGAAACTAAAAATGAAGAGACATATTTTAAACAAAAGTAAATAAACACTTATTTATGCGATAACCATTACTAATATTTGATAAATTCAACAATTCCACAATGCATGTTTAATATTCCAGACCTCGTATCAACTCATTTATTTTTACAATCATGCCGCGGAACCAATATTTCAAATCATATACTGATAGATCTCCTTTATCAACATCTACTTCACGTGAGGCATACATTACACAATTGCCTAATTAAATCCAATAAAACCTTTATTGCTCCTAACACTTTTCATAATTAATAGAGAGAGAGGGTGAGAGCATACTGGGCCATTGACCTTCGTGCAAAATACATGTAAAGAAATTGCATACCTCGGAACATCACCGTCGGCTGGAAACTTCTCATCGGCAGGAGGAAAGGACTTCCCCGGTGCGCTCTGTCTTATCGTCGCCCTCGTGCGACCACCTTTCAGCACACACACAAATTCAACCCCTCTTCTTCTCTCGATTTTCAAATTTTAAAAGTTTAAGTCTCTCTTCATCTCTCCCCTCTCTCTTAGGCCCCCAGACTCTCATTGGTTCCGTAAATACATAACTCCGCCTTCCGGCTATCTAACTGGCCGAAGCCCCCCTTGAAATATCAGATATTTGAGTATTGTCTTTTTCGAGCAGAAAGTTCTCACGAACATTTTCCCATGTCCATCAGGAAGTTAATTGACTCCTCGGGTCAAGAGGTTCAACCCCTTTCGTCTAATATAGTACCTAGTGTTGACGTGAATACGAGAAGCTCCCTTTTTCACTCTCGAACTACGTCCGGTCCAGCTGTGTCTAAGGGAACGTTATATGAATTGTCTCGCTGTATGAGGGACCATCTTCTTAGATCCCCTTCCACTTTCAAAATAGCAATGTTATATTGGGAATTGAAAATTACAATATAACAATTACCCTTCTTCCCCCCCCCCAAAGTTTGGTGGGAAAAAAGCCAATTATCGAGTGGCGAGTTCATCATCACACTGGCAGAGTTACCTGTGACATCACCTCCTTTCTCTCTCAAATACTGCATCATCTGTAACATTACACTATATATACATATATCAGTCATTTCAGTACAACAAAAATATTACTGGTAACAAAATATCAAATACTCTTTGCATATATACAAATCACAGTGCTCCTGTAAAGTTTTTTTTTTGTTGTTGTTGTAAGTATCAGTTGGATTTATTGTTATTCTGTATCTGAAACATTGTAGCTGCATTCGTGGAATGTCTTTTGAAAAGTTTATAGTAAAGAAAAATGTTTAAACTGTTCATCTTTGTAATGGTACGATTGAGTGTACACTATCTCCTTATGATTAAACACTGGCCTTGTTGCAGAAATGGACATGAATCGCTGGAATTGCTGGGTAAGGAATCGTTGACCGTTTGGGAATCGTTGCACGTCTGGAATTGTTGAATCGCTGACCACTTGAGAATCGTTGTTTGTCTGGGATTGTTGAATCGCTGACCACTTGAGAATCGTTGTTTGTCTGGAATGGTTGTGTAACCGGAATCGCTGACCACTTGGAAATCATTGGGCAACAGTATGCTATTTCATGTTTTGTTTAAGCAAATCAATACACATACATTACACTCAGGCCAACTTATTATTACTCTCCTCTCTCTTAAAACTCACCAAAGTATATTTTTTACAAATTCAATTTCCATAATTTTAATTTGTCACCCGGCACACGAAACATTACAAAAAACTTCTTTTTTTTTTTTTTCTCAAACTCATTTAAATTTGTTAACATTCTCAAAATTTGCCCCATTGAAATTTCTATACTTTATCTACTTTAAATCCTTCCCTATAATATATACATTTTTTTTTTCAAATTTGATACACCCTTCAAACTTAAGTTTTTCAAATTCCTACAATTTATTTATTTTACATTTCTCTGCCTTATGTTTTTCCGCATTATATATATTTTTTATTTAACATCCTATCCATTTATCTACTTTACATCCTTCCACATAATATATACATTTTTTTTTTTTACTTAAATTTGATACTCTCTTCAAACTTAAATTTTTCAAATTCCTACTATTTATTTATTTTACATTTCTCTGTCTTATGTTTTTCCACATTATATATATACATTTCTTATTTAACATCCTAACCATTTATCTACTTTAAATCCTTCCACATAATATATACATTTCTTATTTAAAATCCAATCCACTTAAGTTTGATATCTTATTCAATACTTAAAATATTGAAATTCTTACACTCTCTATACATTAAACTTCACCACTCTTATCAATTTATATTTTCCTGACCTCATCATGTGTTCTCACTGAACGTGCCATAAATATAACTCATGTACATATTTATACTAAAATACTTAAACAATTACACTAATCTCTCAAATACTATCAAGATAAGACCTATATAACTCCAAAAATTTCCGCACAATATTTAAAATTTTCCTACAAACTCTGAGATGATATAAAAACCCATGTAAATATTTATTTACCATCCTACTGAAATTCTTATAAATCCCCTGCGATTCGATATTACACTATCCATAAATATACATTTTCTTTCACATATCACCTGGTTTAATCCAAAAAATATACTTGGATACGGAATTTCCCGAATTCATTAAATTATTCACTTTCCCACTTAATGAAACCATACTTAAATTTTTTCGTAAATCTTATCACTCACTGAAATTCTCTCAATGCATACATAATTACAAATTTTCTCTCACGTATCATCTAACTCAATTCTAATCCCATATTTGAATACCAAAATGTATATTTTCCTTTCATATATCCCTTGTAATTGAATGCAAAGTCTCCTGAATTAATTCGTTTCACCTCTTTCTCTTTTCAACTTCCAAACTTCATGTAACATTTATTCGAGTCTCCAAAGCATTCGTTCCAATGTATTTTTCCCAATTCTCCCAAGATCCTATTCCTTAAATGTTGTTTGGACACAAGGTCAACACGTCCTTGCTATTGTGTCATTTTCCCTGGAAAGCGGTCCCCTTTCTGGCCTGCGGCTAATACGGGCATTTCTTCGTGTGAGTTCCCATGGCCAATTAGCTGTACAAATTTTTGAAAATGGCAAAATGGTACAAATGTTCTCGTCCACGTTTCCGCCATGTAGTGTAAAGTGTTTAGGACGACGAGTTGTGCGCGTAGCAGTGTGTGTGATTGTCCGTGTTTCGCGACTCCTATGGATTAAGCATTTCCCAGGATTAATTAAAATGCGGTTAGTGTTAATTCTGTACTTCCATTCTATTTTATTATTATACCATGTTATTTCCCGTTAAGTGAATCCTAAATCCAAAATCTCCGTCGTCTAGCGTTCCCCTCAAAAGTTCGCCTCTCCCAATTAATTAATAGGTGTGACCCTATCAAAATATGTGTAGAAACGCTTTTTTTTTTCCAAATGCTTTTTATTTAACCAACAATTCGCGTATGTTTATTAAAATTATCTATTCATTTTAAATTATAATTTGCGTATATTACAATTATCTATTTTCTTTGAACTGCCATTTTGATTTTTAATTAAAATTCTCTATCCATTTTAAACTCTAATTTCTTTTTATTTTAATTACCCATTATTTAGTTATTTAAATTACAACTTTTATTTTGAATTACCAATTATTTATTTATTTAAATTCAATTTTTATTTTTAATTATGAATTATTTATTTATTTAAATTCCAATTTTTATTTTTAATTATGAATTATTTATTTATTTAAACTAGAAAAAAAAATTTGTTTTTCTTTTTTTTTTTTTTTTTACCAATTGTCTAATTATTTTAAACTATAATTCTATAATTCCTATTTCCTCACGCGTATTCATCCAACAATGGTTGATCAGTTCGCTAATTAAATGAAGAGCGCGTGGAGAAAGTTTACTTTTGTTTTAAAATTTTACTGTTTTTCTTTTTCTTTTTTTCTCGATTTCCTTAAATGATATATTTATGTTTTATTTATCTCAGATTCCCCCTATTTATAGTTCCATATTTATTTAAACTTTCATCTTATTAATGTAAGAATTATTTAACATTTCCTCAACTTCTTTTTTTTTTCCACACTTTGTTTACCATTTCTTAATTAATGTAATATTTATTTAAACTTCCTTAATTTATAATTCAATGTTTATTTAAAATTTCCTTTATTTATAATCCAATGTTTATTTAAAATTTCCTTTATTTATAATTCAATGTTTATTTAAAATTTCCTTTATTTATAATCCAATGTTTATTTAAAATTTCCTTTATTTATAATTCAATGTTTATTTAAAATTTGCGTTCCATCTTTCGCGTTGCATTTTGTGAATGCCGTGTGTTTTCTTTGTTGCATATTTTCAAAAATTTGAATTACGGTTTGTCCGCGCTCTTACCTATGTTTAAATTTCTTTCGTGTTTTAATTGAATCAATTTAAATTTAAATTCTTTAATGATCTCAAAGCATATCTGTGTTTCGGCCTAACCGGTGTTGGAAGTAGCACTGTGCGTGAACCAATTGTACTGTTTATACCGTCCCCTTGTAAATTTTCTGCTGATTCCGTGTTTCCCCGCTCCATTTGTATACAACCCCCATCTATTTGTGTTGGTCCCTCTTGCGCATCTCGTTCTATTTCTCCCGCCTCTTTATCCGTGTTTCCTCCAATTTGTGTATAGTCCCTCTGTTCTGCAAGTTCCAAATTCTCCTGCGTTTCTAGCGTGATATGTCTGTCAGAGTCCCCCCCCCCGTTGAAAGAATGTTTGCGTTCGGAAAGTCTTTTGTAGGGATGATTGCATTCTCTTGTGCGCTCTGAGTTGTTTCGTTTTGCACTTCTGCGGTAACTGGTTTCGCGGATTTAAGAGTAAGAGTGTTTTCGTCTCTGTACTGTTCGTTTGTTATTTCCTCCTCCAACATGATAAGCGGAATATTCTCATTTTGACCGCGGTCTTTCTTTAGTTCCGGTTTTGGTTCAGAGTTTTGTTGCGTGTTTTTAGGAGTAGGGAGAAGAGGTGACTTGTATTTGTTTATGTACGGCATTTTTAGATGCGGCTTGCGGTCGGGAAGAGTCCTCAATCTATTTATGTGGGCTTTTATGATTTTAGAATTTGGTTTGTCACAAAGTTTTATTTCATATACAAATCTATTTATTCTATTAATTACTCGATAAGGTCCCGTGTGGTTCCCTCTCTTATATTTATTATTATTATTTTCCATGAATACCCTCGATCCGATTTCCAAATCCCTGAATTTAGCTCTCTGGAGTTGTTGACTTTCTTGGCGTTCTTTCGCGAGAATTAAATTTTTATTTGCCTCCTTGAATGCGTTATTCATCACTGTTATTTTTTTTTATATGTAATCCTGATATGTTGTTTCTGTATTGTTTTCTGTTACATTAGTTTCAAAAAAGGTTGGAAGGTCTCTTCCAAAAAAAAGAAAGTTTGGTGTTTCTTTGGTGCTAGAATGTACAGTCGCGTTGTAAACAGCTACGTGGCATTGTACTGCAGTATCCCAGTATGGCGAATTCTCCGCTAATGTCGCTAAGGTGTGTTTTAATTGTTTGTTTGTAACCTCCACTATACCGTTAACCCATGGCGAACGTACCGATGCTATTCTGGCAACTATTCCGAGTTTCTCTGTCATAATTTGATGTATATTAGATGTAAATTGAGAGCCTGCGTCCGATAACACTGTCTTAGGACATCCCCAATTCATAAAGTAATTTAAGAGTCTATCAGCAACCGTAGTGGCCGTTATATCCGGGATTGGAAACATTTGTATATGTTTGGAGAAGTGGTCTACCACCGATAACACATATTTATTATTTGAAGTGCTAGTTTGAAATGGTCCGCAAATGTCTGTCGACAAAATTTGCACGGGCCCATCAGGTATAGGGTTTCTTCCCAGGGGAACGGGCTGATTTTTTCCCTTTTTCTTTCTACACTGTTCGCAGGATGTAATAAAATTTTGTGTGTCACTGTACATACCCGTCCAAAAATATCTGTCCGATAAAAGTTTATAAGTTTTATCAATCCCTGCATGTGTTACGTGTGTAATCGTTAAAATTTCTTTCTGTAAATTTCTGGGTATAACTATAGTTTTGTTCAAATTGTCTCTCCAAGGTCTGTCCTTCCAGTTTCCTACGTGCATTAATAAATTAGTTTCCTCGTCAATATATAATGTGTCATAATGTTTACCCTCTTTAAAATTCCGATTTTGTAAATTTTCTCTGATTATTTTTAATTTCGGATCTTTAATTTGTTCATCTAAAATTCTATCTAATGCCGGGATTTCTGTTATTGTGTTTATCTGTGCAATATAGACACTATCCTCATTCACATATCCATTTCTTTTCACCGTGTTTTCTCCCTTAATTTGTTCTATCAGGTTAATTTCTCCCCTTGGATTCTCAATGTTTTGTTTTCTCTCATTCTGCTCTGTTTGTTTACTTTCAAAATCATCTCTACTTAAAAAATCCGCTAATAAATTATCTTTACCCGGGACGTGAATAAATTCATAATCGTATTCAGATATGTCTAAAAGCCATCTCTGTAATACGCTGGGTGGGTTTTGTATTTTTAAATGCTGTCCCAAAGGTAAATGGTCAGAAAGCACAAAAAACTTTCGTCCGAAAAGAAAATTCCTAAAAAATTTCATTCCCTGATGCATAGCAAGTAATTCAATTTTCATGGCCGGGTATTTTTGCTCCTGTATCGATAATTTCCTGCTAAAATATGCAATCGGTTTTAAAATTCCCTCTCTGTATTGTAAAAGAGCGCCTCCTATGGACTGAATGCTGCCATCGATATTCAGATAAAAGTCTTTGTCAAAATCTGGCTGTATAAGTAATGGTTTCTTGAAAAAACATTCTTGGAGTTCCTGAAATGCCTCCTCACATTTATTATCCCATTTAAATTTATTATCCTTTCTTGTTAAGTCTGATAAAACCGCGGTTAATTGAGCATAATTTTTTATTGAATTTCTGTAAAAATTACAAATGCCTAAAAATCTTTTTCATTTTCTTAAAGTTTTTGGTACTGGAAATGAAGTGATTTTGTTTATATTTTCATCTGTTGGTGTAATGCCTTTTTGACTAATTTCAAATCCTAAATATGCTACTTTTTCTACAAAAAATTTACATTTGCTGGGTGTCAGAGTTAGGTTGTATTTTCTTAATTTATCGAATACTAATTTTAATTTATGTATTAATTCTGAATAAGAGTTAGCCGGGATTATTATGTCGTCGATGTAAGCTTGTATGTTTTCCTCTCTTAAGTCCGCTAAAATGGTATCCATAACCTGTTGAAAGATTGGAGCGGAGCTTACATGTCCAAAAACGAGTCTTTCAAATTGGTAATTGCCATAGGGCGTTGTAAAAGCAAATAATTCTTTTGTGTCTTCAGGCAAAACCAGTTGGTTGAAAGCACTATGAAAATCCAGTTTCGAAAAGTATCTATGTCCGGCTAATTTAGTTATAATTTCATTCACACGGGGAATTTTGTAAGGAAACAGAGTGGATATGTTATTAATTAATCTCAGATCTAAACATAAGCGGTACTCTCCACTTGTTTTACGCACTAAAATCATCGGCGATGCAAAATTTGATTTTGTTCTGGCAATTATCCCTGCTTCTTCTAACTCTTTTAATTGACTTTTTGCGGTATCCTGCAGTGCTTACGGAACGTCGTATGGCCTGGAACGTATTGCGTGGTCATGTGCAAGCTTTATCACCGGTTTTACGATGTCAGTCGCTCCTAAAGTTTTTAATGATTTTGAAAAAACGTCCGAATATTGCATTACAAATTTGAGGAAATCTTGTTTAATGTTTGGGTCCATGTGGTCAGTATTAAAATCTTCTGTTTTCAACTCTTTTTTTCTTTCTGCAATTATCTCCGGTTTAGCCTGTATTAAATTTATCGTCTCTTCGTATTTATGTGTCCGTTCACTAATTTCTGGTTCTTTAATGTCCTGTTGTTGTATCGTAAAATCTGTCGTAATGTTTCCTAAAGTCATGTTTTTATTTAATGTAATTGTCGCATTCGTGTTATTCTGAACTTCAATTTTAAATTTGTTCTCATTCATGTGGTATATTCCATAATTCATTATAATGTATGATTTTTCTTTGGGTTCGAACAAAACCTCTGTTCCATTTTCTAGACTTTCCTCACTATATACTACAACATTCTCCCTCGAATTAGGTTTGATTTGTACTTTTCTTAAAATTTTGGCTAGATTCGGTTTTTCCTGTATTATCTCATTTATTTGTCTATCCATTTGCCTATCAGAATTTAAAATTATTTCTATGTCGCCTATCTTCAGAATGTTCTTTTGTGTATTCAAAATGGCTTGATTTTTCTGTAAAAAGTCAAAACCCAATACTCCCTTGAATTTTTGTGTAAATTTTGCTGTTGTGACAAAAAAAATGTGTTTGAACTGTTTTCACTGAATTTTGAATGGAATTTCCACAGTCTTTATATATTCAATACTATGTCCTGTTAAAGTTGATATTGTAACACTCCTTGACACATATTTAATTTTGACATTATCTTTAATTTTATTGAACAATTCTAATGATAATACACTAACGCTCGCTCCAGAGTCTATCATGAGTTCGCTTTGTATATTTTTAAATTGAGTTATTATTGTTGGCAATTCTGTTTTTTCAATTTGTTCTCCTACAGATGCAATCGTTTCCTCATGTTTTTCAGTACTTTTATCGTTATGTATCTCCAATTTCTTATTTTCTGTTTGTACAGGAATTTCAATTTTTCTCGGGAACTTTACCCTGTAATTTTTCTCTCTTTGTAAGTTATTATTTAAAGCTCCCACAATTAGTTTAAATTATCTCTTCTATTAGGGAAATTTCTGTATCCAAATCTTGTATTCATTTCTCTTCCATCGTTCCTTTGCACACCCGTTTCTCTGATTCTGTTTTGGTTTGACTCGTCCCTATTATATCGTTGTTCCCTAGAAAATCTACTTTGTGGAGGGGGTGCTGCATAGTAATTTCTGCTCTGTTGATAGTTTCCAAAGGCGTGGTTTGGCCTATAATCGTATGTGTCCGGCTGGGAGGGGTAAGTTCTGTGGTCATCATACGGCTGGGTTTGAAATGAGTGGGGAGGAGACTGTATTTGATTATGCCAATGTGTTCTAGCGTTGTTTATGTTTAGATTCTGGGTTTGCTTAAAATGATCAGCTTTGTATATTCGGCATTCTCTCATGAAATGTCCCTGTTTATTACAGTAATGACATGTTACGGGTTTTTTTGTTTGTGTCGTGGGAATTTGTACTTTTTCTTGGATTTTTAATGTGTTTATTTCTTGGGTAATTGAATTTAAAATATGTGCGTTAAATTCCTGTTGCTCTTTGCGGAGCGTCTCAATTTCTTGTCTATATGTAGCACTATTTACATTTGCCGTTATCGCAGCTAAATTTGCCTGTTCCAAGTTTGTGGCTATTTTTACAGCTTCATCAAAATTTTGTGCATTCGTTTTTATTATTTCTCTCTGGAATTCAGGTGTTACTGCCTCTAAAAATTTACTTAACCTTAATTTATCCATAATCTGTTGTGTCGCCAATATAATTTAAAGTTAGTGTTGTTATTCTGTGTGCCAGCTGCTTAATCGTTTCTCCCTGTGTCTGTTTTGCGGTCGTGAAAAGGATCTGATTTGTTGTAATGTTCGGTTTTTCTGTAAAGAACTCTAATAACCTATCCCTAAATTTTTCGAAAGATGTTTCCTTTCTTAATTCTTGTGACCCTATATAAAATTTTCTTGCATTCCCTCTTAACCGAGATTTCACAATTGCTAACTTTTCCTCCTCTGACCAATCCCCCAAGCTGCTTAAAGATTTGATCTGGTCAAAAAAAATTTCTACATCATTCTCTATGCCATTGCATTCCCCTAATAAGTGTAAAAGTCCTGGTAACCTGCCCCTCGTTGTTGGAGGACTTTCTCCGCCTTCTGCCATTCTAAATTTCACTTTCTCGCAAAAATTCTATATCTAAAATTATCTCCTGTTTTTACACCTCAAAATGTTCCCCCAAAATATTTAAATACAATATCACATAAATTCAAAAACATAATTCTAATCATTTCACTATCTACGCATGCAAATACTTCAATCCTCATAATAAACTCCTAAAATATTACACAAAAATTTACATAATTCAAAAATTTCTTAAAAGCTTCAAGTTCCCTAATAATTATATTTTCAAATACAATATGGCATGTCTCATTGAGAACACATAATGATTCATCACTTTGTTTGCTTCTCATACTGTGAAATAAATTTTCTTAAATTTACTTATATTTATTTTAATTTTAAAATTCTTTCTTTAATTTAATCCTTATTTTACACAAAAAAAAATTTATTCAATATTTTCATTTTTCATTAATTCCAAATATAATTATTCTCTTCATTAAAATTTAAATTCTGGCATATAACTGGTCTACAACAGCAAAGTCGCCAGAAGGGTGAAATAATTTTGAATCCAGGTTTGATTGGTCATGAGCACCAATATGATAAGGGTGCAATAATTTTGAGTCCAGGTTCGAAACTGGTTTAAACGGCACCAAAATGATATGTGTGCAATAATTTTGAGTCCAGGTTTGATTGGTCACGGGCGCCAAAATGGTATGTGAGTAATAATTTTGAGTCCAGGTTCGACTGGTCACGGGCGCCAAAATGTTATGTGAGTCATCACACGTCAGGTATTGACGCTATATAGACCGATCTCGTAAAGTGGAGTAAATTAAAATACATCTAATAAGAAACTAAAAATGAAGAGACATATTTTAAACAAAAGTAAATAAACATTTATTTATGCGATAACCATTACTAATATTTGATAAATTCAACAATTCCACAATGCATGTTTAATATTCCAGACCTCGTATCAACTCATTTAATTTTACAATCATGCCGCGGAACCAATATTTCAAATCATATACTGATAGATCTCCTTTATCAACATCTACTTCACGTGAGGCATACATTACACAATTGCCTAATTAAATCCAATAAAACCTTTATTGCTCCTAACACTTTTCATAATTAATAGAGAGAGAGGGTGAGAGCATACTGGGCCATTGACCTTCGTGCAAAATACATGTAAAGAAATTGCATACCTCGGAACATCACCGTCGGCTGGAAACTTCTCATCGGCAGGAGGAAAGGACTTCCCCGGTGCGCTCTGTCTTATCGTCGCCCTCGTGCGACCACCTTTCAGCACACACACAAATTCAACCCCTCTTCTTCTCTCGATTTTCAAATTTTAAAAGTTTAAGTCTCTCTTCATCTCTCCCCTCTCTCTTAGGCCCCCAGACTCTCATTGGTTCCGTAAATACATAACTCCGCCTTCCGGCTATCTAACTGGCCGAAGCCCCCCTTGAAATATCAGATATTTGAGTATTGTCTTTTTCGAGCAGAAAGTTCTCACGAACATTTTCCCATGTCCATCAGGAAGTTAATTGACTCCTCGGGTCAAGAGGTTCAACCCCTTTCGTCTAATATAGTACCTAGTGTTGACGTGAATACGAGAAGCTCCCTTTTTCACTCTCGAACTACGTCCGGTCCAGCTGTGTCTAAGGGAACGTTATATGAATTGTCTCGCTGTATGAGGGACCATCTTCTTAGATCCCCTTCCACTTTCAAAATAGCAATGTTATATTGGGAATTGAAAATTACAATATAACAGACATTTCTTATGTAATTTTTCATTAGAAAACGATTGACATAAATTTTAGAACGCTAACATGAACCGTTCTCGAGGTATTGCACATTTTTCAAAAAAATTATCAAAAAGTCATAAAATAAAAATATATTTCCTATTGAGAACCATGTTTACTTTTCATGTGTAACACCATGCGATAAATTGGGTGACATCATTCTCGTGGATCTAGCTCGTTCCAGTCATGAAAAAAGATACTTTGAGTAATACTTTTTTATTTGAACGCCAATAGTCATTTATCTGCTGTAAGAATAACTCATTTCTTCGTCCATAATGCTTGGCGAGATTTTGGTGACGAATTTGGCGAGATGTCGCCAACTTGGCAACTTTTTTAATTGTTGCCAAATTAACAAAAATCTCGCCAAATGGATAAAAATGACGCTAAATCAATCAAAATTACAACTAATTTAAGAAAATTCAATATCTTGGAAAGAATATAAGTATCTGCTATAAGAATAACATTTTTTTAACTGTAAAAGTAGTAAATTCATTGCATTATATAAGGAAAGTCATGTGTTGCCCACATCAGATTTTTTTTCATTGCAGTATGCACAAAATGTCAAGTGCTGCCCACATCGGGTTTTTCATACAGTGGTCATTTTCAGAAATAAAAACATCTTTATCCAAAATGGGATTTCATTTTTTATGAATCTGTTTCGCTTGTAAGCGAAGGCGTGGAGAGCGGGTTTCGCATTACGTCATGATGACGTAGGCGGGCAGATTAGTGAGCCTGTTCAGAAGCTGTAAAATGCCATTAGAACTTTCTAAAGCGATTGATGTGTTTATTTCCGTTCGAAGGCGAATAACACGAAATGTGTAGGTCAAGAAGGGCACCAGTGAAAGGGGTTGTAAGTGAAGATAAGTTTACAATAGACATAAATGAGGGGAAACTCTGCTTCCGAACAAAGGGCAATCTGAACGTTTTGCAGGGAAAAGAAAAAAAATGAAATCCGGCAAAGGATGGAGTGATTATATATATATATTTCTATTTTTATAGAGTTGAAATGTTTGTTTTTACAAGACATTTATCTAAATTTCTCAAATGTTGATAATTCTACATTTCAATACAATACGTTAATATTGAGAAAGGTTTAAAAAGAAAAAAAAGTATATATATATATATATATATGTGTGTGTGTGTGTGTATATAGAGTGCTTTAAAACTAGTGCAACAAAATTTCAAGGGTGATAGAACACATCGAAACTAACACTTTTCATCATGGAATACATGGTTGCAAGTAAAGCGGTTACGCGTTAGAGGACGCTTTCCATTTCTCCACATACACGCAGTCTTACGCAACGCAAAAACAACACTGGCACGAAACATCCAAACAAAGCTTTATTTAAGACAAAGCAAATGTATGGCTGCACTGAAGATTCAAACAGTTAGCGGTGCAAGCGGGAAAACATTCCGTGGTCGGGAAGCGCCTGTTGTGCAAGCGGCCTCGGTAAAGCCTTAGCGCTTCCCTGCCATTACCTCAAGATTATAGACAAAATGCAAGACCGCCTTCTCCACATTGGTATACCGATACATTCCAAGTCGCTAATGACCTTACATGTGAAAATCACCCCTTTTATACGCGTGCCTGAAGGAACTTTTCTGTACATTGACGAAGCCATTTCGTAACGTCATTTTCGTCAGTGGAGCAATAGAAAAATTACTCTTTTTTTATTACAGTCACTTACATACAACCATGCCTCATCGAGTGTTACCACAAATTTCCATTTATCAGCAGCTAGGTGTTTTTCATATAATTTTCCACAATTTGTTTTTCTTTCCGCAATATGCTTTGGCAAAAGCAGATGAACTTTAGATTTAAACATCTTTTTTAACTTCAAATCTTTATGAATAATTTTACTTACAGTGTCAGAAGACATTTCCAGTTTCGGTGCAATGGATCGGTCGGTGGATTTTCTTAGAATCAGAGACTTCACTTTCTTGATATTTACCCGCGTTCGAACAGTCTTAGGCTTCAATTTTGCAGCCATTTTTATTAACTCTTTACAACAAAGTTGAAAAGTGTTTATGACTTTGTTCATTCCGTCTGTCCGTTAGCACGATAACTACCGTACAAATGACTTAATCAAAATGAAATTTTAGTATGTTGTTCAGATGGTCTGTAGGACCTACGGGAATATAAATGAATAATATCATCAAATTAGTTTTGGATTGAACCCGGGTTGAAAAAAATGAAATAGATTGAACCCTATGGGGGACCTAATTTTTCAAACGTTTTTAAGCGACGTTAAAATTTACAAATTGCTTCAAAAATTTTAGAAAATATTCAAATTATCCCATAAAATATATAAATAACTTCAACAAAATATGTTTGGTATTTTTATAAATGCAAATTAAAATAATAATTACACCCATATTATATGAAGAGATCACGTGACCCAATTCAAAATAAAATATGTCATCCATCTTTTTTAATCAGTGTAAAAATCGTGATTATTAAAGTTCTTTATTTTTGCGCATTTTCTACGCATCAACAGTCTGCGCCAACGCAATTACAATACTTTTTAATTTAAATGATCATCAAACTTTAATTATTTCTACAACGAAGCCTAATTTTAATGGATACAGAATGTAAACAAGTAATTGTAAGATAAGTTGTTTAGAGATTGCTGAATTTTTTTTTCACGCTAAATTAATTCTGGAATATAAGTGATATGAATGAAAATATTCACTTACATAGAGAGTATTTAAAAATAATTTGATAAATAAGAATTGAATTTGAAAAATAAATAATTTAGAATAAGAAAACTCATTCAACTGATAATGTTAGGTGAAGCAACGCTTCACCAGCTTCGCACGACGAGCCGCCACTGATGTATGGTCGGTTAAAATTAATTATATATCATTGAAAGCTATCTTTTCCTTGAAGCTCCTGATAATACATTCCTTATAAGTCAGGGATGATTAAAAAGTAAACAAGAAAGATCAATGAAACACTTTCTAACTGAAATGCAATTTTATTTAAACATCTCTAAAATACTATACATCCAGCGCTGATATATTTTAAATTATCACAGTACTACAATAATTTATTATATTTGAAAACTTAAAACTTCATGGAAAAAAATGAACTTTATTCAAATGACGTCATGGAAATATAAATCGTCTACTGCTTCTTCGACCCAGACAGCCCGACCTATCAGAAGGGTATAAGGTATCTGTTTAGACGACTGGGAAGTGCCACCCAATTTAGACAGGAATCCAGTGGGGGAGGCATCCACAGGGACCGTACCCTCTTTCTCCTACTACCAACCTCTCGGAAGGACTTACGGACCCACATATTTAACGTGATCGTACTCCGCGTAAACACGGTGGCAGTTTTGACAGTGGCAGAAATCGAACCCGGGCCGACCGAGTGCAGCTCCCGCGCGCTTACCACTAGGCTGTCGCGCCCCTTATAAATCGTCTGGCTTTCTATCTAAAATATGGTATTGAGAACACAATTTTACTCTTGTTAATGAGTTATGTATTTTTTGTTGACGGAATTTATGCGCCCGCTTAGCGGGCGTATCTATCGTAAACTGTGGCTGCTAAAGTAAAGCCAGCAAAAAAAGTCACTCCTAAAAAGTGAAAAGAAAGAAATGAACTGCTAGCTGCTGTGCCAGCAGCTGGTAAATATTAAAACATGTTTTAAATATAAATTAGATGAAAATTGATTAAAAGGTTTGAATAAATTTTACGAATATTTTATAGATATTAATTACAATTAGAAACATCCAATACGCTTCTATTAAAAGGCACACTTAAATTATATTAATTTATGTTAGAAATTCATTTAGAAATTGTCGAATATTCAGATAAATATATATGTTTATAATGTATTATTTAAAAGCGTGCTAAGGGGGGGGGGGGGTCAAGGTTACAAAATTGTTCCATATTCTGAATGCTTGCAGCCTGATTAGTTAGAACGCGACTGAACTGTCCTACAGCAGTACAGACATACAATATATGTAGTATACAGAGTGTCCCAAAAAGATTGAAACGCGCTTTAATTCTTTACCTATTGGAGATAAGTGGGCAATGTAAATTGCAAAAATGTTGAAAGTAAGGTAGGAAATAATACTACGTTAATGAAACAGTCCTTCCATTAATTTTCAAAAAGTTACACTTTTTAAATTTTTAAATGACCTCCTTAGACAAATTTGGTCAATCAGAAAATTTTTATTTTTAATGCAACAAGATCATTAAAAAAACCGCATATCTGTATCTTTAAAATCAACAGAATTATTATAAACGGAAAAATCTGACTTATGCTACTTTTCCGTACCATGTGAAAGGCTAGTTCATCAATGAAAATAGGGATCATAAACAAGTTGACGATGGAAATTGTTTAGATCAAAAATACGTTAATATGTGTCAAAAAATTTTTATTACAAATGCGACTAAATAAAGCATTACTCAGACAGAGATTATATAAATCAGTGGTACTTACAACGCGGTTGGGTATTCTATTTATTATCATCCAGTTTTATCATGTTTGTGATATGTCATAAATTTACATTTCGAATTTGATATATGGTCCCCATTCACAATGTTCAATTTTCAATTAAATGTAACTCGCTCAGTTTTAAAGATACAGGTATGCTAATTTTCTTAATGATCTTGTTGCATTACAAATAAAATTTTTTGATTGACCAAATTTGTCTAAAGGGGGTCTTATAAAAATTTAAAAAGTGTAACTTTTTGAAAATTAATAAGAAGACTATTTCATTAACTAATCTTATTTCATACCTTACTTTCAATATTTTTGCAATTTACATTGCCTACTTATCTCCAACAGGTAACGAATTAAAGCGCGTTTCTATCTTTTTGAGACACTCTGTATAACTAGCCATGTCACCAGCAGTTCGCGCATTCTCAAAGACTAGTTGTTACTAAATGCGATACATGGTCACTAAATGCTACACATGGTCACTAAATGATCACGAAATACCTGCACACTTAACAAAAGATCTAAATATCAAAAACCGTTTCAAATTAAAACATAAATATTCAATGGGGCAGATTTTATAATTCTGTTAGAATGTTAAATGGTCAAACATACTGAATCTTATGTCCAAGTGCGACAAAATGATTTAATTGTTTAATTTTTTTATTGGTAGTCGAAAGATAGAAAAATGTGGAATTATGTCTTTTGAGAGGCAAAGTGGTATATGTTTTCGAAAATCCCTTTGTATTCTCACCCCTAACTTGGATTTTTGATTTTTACGTTGACCTGAAAGCTGTGAGGAATCCCATAAGACCAAGATCAAAAAGAATAAAACCTCATGTTTTCAGTCATTTTAATAAAGTAGTTTTGCGTTTTTAATTATTCCTCTGCATTGTTACTTCTAATTCGAATCTTCAAAATATTAAATTTTTACGTTGACCTAAAAGCTATGACGGATCAAATGAGACCCCCACTCCCCCCCCCCCCCAAGATTCTAACTAAAGTAGAAGCGCTCGATAATTAAACAAAGCGATTTTCAATTTTTTTATTATTATTCTTATTATCTATCTCTTCGCACCGTCACCCCTAATTCAAATTTTCGAAATTTGAGGTATATCCTTGAGTTTCAAAGCTAAAGACAGATTGAATGAACAAAAACCTATATTCTAATTATAATGGAAGTGCTCAGTAATTTTGATTCGTCATCACTCACACTCACTTCCTCAGTTCATTTTATATTATATAGATATTTAATTTTTTTTTTCAAAATATCGATCAAATAAATGCTCTAAAAACTAATATTAGTGAAATTTTAGGCATTCCCGCACTCATTCTTCATGTTGCGCAATGCATTTTTGCCTTTCCTGTAAAGGATGGTTTGCGGTTCCTTCTAATTTAATTAGCTGTGACCTTAAGCGTCGCAGCTTTCTGGACTTTTAGATTTTATCTAACGTGGTAGCTATTAAACGAAATTATTTATTATATAAAATATATTTTTAAAATATTATCGATTGATGTAGATAGTATAAAAAAAAAAAATTTCGCTTTTAATGTTTCACAATCACATATTTTGTAGGGAGATAAAATAATACTATCCAATTTAGGCTGTAATAACTAAAAGCTGAAGTAGAAAAAATTTATCTATGGCTTGTTGAGCGAAAATTATTTCATAGCCAGGATGCGGTCACGGTTCGCTAAACAACTGGACACCCCTGGATAAATACATACATATAATATATGCAGTTATATAATTACTAAAATCTCAAAATAAAATAACGAGTAAATTGCTCTAAAATAAACATTAGCGAAAATTTAAGCAATCCTACAAAGTGTCTTTTTATGTAGCGCAACATCAATGTTAACATATTTTTCCATAGTTATCTACCTATTTCAATTAACGGTAACCTTATGTGGAGCAGATATTTGGATTAATTTGCGAAATTGTCAAGTGACGATTGAATAGAAATCATTATTATATAGAATATACTTTTAAAACATTACTGGTACAAATTAGCGACAGGAAATAATATTTTATTTTCCCTAATTTCGTGAGCTTCGGGGAGATTTGTCCATTCTCATGTTATCCGTTTGGGGCTTACTTAAGAATTGTTCAAATCTCTTTCGCCTAAAAATTACCTCTGATCTATTGGGCTATGAGTAAAATAAAATGAAATTCAAACTCGAAATGGCAGAATTAGTGCCACTAAGAAATCCACACCAAAAGTTATTTCTATTTCCATATTTTTCCTTGGTCATTTTACCACTTGCAGAAATAGTTATTTGGAATGACACCATCTGTTTAAAAATGCCCCCTCTGCTGTCATATTTATTGCAAATAAATACTATTTCACTTTTCCCCAAAAAACTTCAGCTGCTAATATGGGAGTGCATAAATTTGGGCGTGGCCATATACATAATTGACGCCTCATGTCTGAGTGCATTCACAGTTGAGTTTTGAAGATTTTTCTAAATTAAAAATAATCAATATGTAATCAGCATTTTCGATTTGCTTAATTTCTTATAGGAGGCAGGGCCGCCATGTCGGCTCCTATGAAAAAGGGAAGTACAAGAAGGAAAGAAAAGCATTTATAATTGTATTAATGATATTACAGAAAGTGACAGGAAACTCTAAAAAGGCTTTACTCTTCTATAGTGTCTTTCTTTTAAATATTTAAAGTCGACCAAAAATATTTCGAAACACCGCTTGTTATTTCAGCTATTCAAATTCCCCATTCAAATAAAAAGTATTATTAAAACCGAAATAATGTCTACTATAATTAAATGTACATTTAATTTGTATAAGGGGTCATCTTTAAATTGTGTTGTTCATTACTTCCAAAAATTCAAATTAAACAGTCATTTTTTATGTTATCATAAGATTATCATCTGGAGATTATGCTACTGTTGTGATGCTGAATGGACCAACTTGAATAAAGTAATTAAAATACTAATATGTTATTTCTTTAAGAGCTTAATGAATAATTGTGAAAAAAAATCAATTACTCCATTCAAATCAAAATCTTTGCAACAAATTTTATACGTAATTATACTCTATTTTATACGTTTTTACACTCTATTTTATACGTAAAAGAAATAGTTTAGTAAATATAATAAAAAAAATAATCATTAAGAATCCCTTTTATATGTTATAACAACAGTAAATAATTATATGATGTTAGTTTTAAATTTATATTTTACAGCTTTCAAATAAACACATATATATATATATTGTAAATACAATATTAATTAATTAGGCAATAAATTCAATAAAATATAATGTTTTTACTCACAGTTCTCACTAAAAATTTCTTTTGTAAATAGCAAAATTTAATTTGTTGGTTGCAGATGTAGGTCTTCACTTTAACACTATTAGAAATCATCACTATGTGTTACTCATTAATGCACAACAATAATTGGAAATTTATCTTGCTTATAAAAATATTTACACCACACTACAGTGCTATTGCAAGCTCTATGTTAGCTCAACCTTAGCGCCAACTGAATTGGCTCACATCTAAAATTTCAGAGAAGATGCCATATTATTCACATGCTAGCCATGCACTCTGTGTGAAAGCTATGTAGAATTTTGAGATTAGTTCTCGCTGCATTCACAGCCATTAGTACCTTTTCTAAAGCAGACCAAAACAATAAGTCCTCCTTAAACAAGATTGAAATCCACTCTATAAAACTCAAGCATATTCGTTGATTCTAGGATGACCACAGCCAGAAAAACAACATTTTTTCTCGTCTAAAAAGAACTCTGAACTCGACTCATAATAATTTTTTTAAAAAGGAATTCACATTATATTTTAAAACGAAATCTTCCCCACTTCACAGGGAAGGAGGGGGGGGGGGGGGGGTTGGCTACTTTCAGCTCCTCAAAAACCAAGCTCACATGTTGAGCTAAAAGCAATTAACTAAAAAAGAAAATAAAAAGAAAATGGCCAGCTTTACCCTAAGAATGCTGGGAAGAAATGCGTGCCAATACCTGCTATTGGTTATAGACAAAATGATGTTATCCCAATCAACTTATGCTAGGAAAGGGGGTGAAAGGTTTTACTCCACTGCCCTGAAGTGTTTTCACTGAAGGCTGTTGGATAAAAAAAATATAACAAAAAATGACCCTGCACAAATAGTAGAAAGTGTAAAATGAAAGCTCCACGTAAATCCCAGTGGAATTGATCTTAATTGCTGGATCTTGACAACTAAACGGTTGCAGAAATAGTGAAAGATTCCCCGGATTGTAAAAAAGACATGGGAGGTCTTACCTTCCTCTCCCAAATGCGCATTATTCCAGAGACATAAAATAGAGTATAAAAGGTTTGAGGGAGTGAAACTGAAGTTTTTATAACTTTTTATAGCTTTTCATCTCTGCTAAGATCCTGGGAAAATTCCTTTCCCTTGACCACCTCAAAGTTGAGGGAAAATGTCCTCGTTGCAAAAAGATAGTTTTCTGTGCATGATTAAAAGTGTTATGGTGAGTTTGAAATTCTAAACTCATCACAACAGTTACGTATAGATTTGTGTGCCATTCTGATCATAAACCATAAATACGGGAGATACACGGGAAAATCCATTCGGGGTTCGTTTCTATTTAAGATAGTAAAATGAAGGTCAAGTATATTCTGCAGTTGTATTTTTTTCTATTTCGTTGATATGGTTGTCGTTGGACAGTATTAGAATTTCCTGTCGCCACTTCACTCCTAGGAATTCTACCCCCTCCCCCCCCCCCTTGGAAAGCCAACGAAGAAAAGCCCTCAAATAATTTTGTATAATCTTGAAGAGAACATTACTGAGGGTAACCTTAAAAAGAAAATAGTTTCTCAAAATGAAGGGATGGGTAATATTACGGAATTTACTGTTAGATCTCATTTTAAGGGGAAGAGAGGCAATAATTGGGGAATCTCTTTGGATTCGGTGACATTTGGTGTGCTGATCAAACATGGAAAAGTGAATGTGGGATGGACCAGAGTGGACTGCAAGGAATTTTTGAGAGCGAATGTGTGTTATAAATGTCGTTCTTACGGACATATTAGCAAGTACTGTCCTAACAAAGAACTCTGCATTAATTGTGGTGAAGAGGGTCACAAGGTGACGGAATGTACAGGAAAGACAGTGTGCATGAACTGTATCAGACACAATACGAAGTTTAAGACGGCTTATAAAACGGATCATAGGTGTACTGCAAGTGAGTGTAATGTTTACATGAAAGAATTGGAATTTGCTTCTTCTAAAGTGAACTATGGGTAACCATATTAGTTGTTTTGTTATATTTTTGGCTTGTTGTTTTATGGACCTTTTATTGTTGAAGATTGTTTTGTAGCTTCTTGTATACCCTTTCATTATGTTGTACATGAGTATTCAATGTATTTACTTGTATTTATTTGTTACTCATTTTCTCTTTGTGGATATGAGGTGAATGTCATTTATGTTTTGCTGAATTAAGTGAATTCAGTATATTTTTTCCCAACAAGTCAGTCAGTGGTTTGTATTGTTTTCCTAATAAAGTAGTTAGGAGAGGATGAGTTTCGACAGACCGGTTGGTGGTCTGTTTCGGGTTTTGTTTGTTCGGTTTTTGTTCGGTTTTGGCGCGAACCGTGTCGTTTCTGTGATTGGCGGGGTCCTGCCTGGGAGCCTGGCCGTACTCTCTGGCCTGGTGTCCTCACTGGTCATGGGTGGCCGAGTCATGCCCTGAGCGGGTTGCTGTCGTGGCGGTTTTTTATCTTCCGTATACCTTCAGGTGGACCGGTGTCAATAATTTGATTACCCTCCCCCCTTCTCTCTCTTTGGAAACGTTTGAAATTCCAATGCACTGAGTAGTGGATCAGCAGTGTGCAGATCGTGAGAAAGTGGCAAACCCTTTGGAAGGGGCCAAATCCAATGACTCGATAGAGCCTGGCCACGTCACGGAATTTATGGGTTTCTCAACCAATTGCGACCAAACGACAGTCATGGGACCAAGCCAAGGGCGTAGCCCGTTTTCCGGCTAAGAGGCAAAGAGTCCAGAGAAACGTCAGTTGTTTTTTTGAGAAGTCAAGTGTTCGGACCACGAAAAGACGGCAGAGAGCCGTCCCGATGTGTATCCGTCGTTGTTGTATAACGGATAAGTCCTTTGTTCTCTTATCCGCTGCAGTCTGCGTGCCAGAAATTAGAGTTTGGTTGAAGAAATCTAATTGAGTAATTCAATTATTAAATGGGAATTCAAAAACTAGAGAAAGGGAAGATATTACTATTATTAATTAAAATTCGCGACTTAGCGAAATTTAACTGTATTGTGTGAATTTAAATTATTTTGTGTTTTAAATTTAAATATCAAGATTAAATATGAGTATCTAAAATAGAAGCTTTATTTCACTTAACCTTAATTAATATTTATTGTGTGTTCTCATGATGCATTTTTCAAATAGACTTAACCTGGAGTTATGCTCGGTAATCGAGCAAATGGCGTGCGTAAGTACGATCAGCGGCCAATGTGTAACGGTAAGTTTTCAGCGGAGCCAAGCCACATTGGTATACGCAAAATACATCTTATCTAAAGACTTATAGGTTCAGAGCAGCATCGGTTTAATAAAGTTAGACAAAGTAAGGCCATTTGGGCCACCATTAAATATTCTCACGAAGTCGGGGGGATATCGTTGACATTTTATTCGAATCATCCGAAACAAATATTTTTCAATTTCTACTTAAGCTGATTTAATTAGAAATTCTATATCGTTTCTCTGACTATGGGCTTTTAATTCTCTAGCACACAGTAGCATTAAAACAACATTAACATATTTTCGTGCTTAGCACATATGTAATTTGATTTAAAGTTATTAACAATAAGAAAAACTTAAAATAATTTCAAATATATACAAAGCAAAATGCTATTTAATTTGATACAACTTATAGTTACTAATATATATTTCAGGAACTAATAGCTTTTACATATTACCTCCATATTACCAATTTTTACATATTACCAATTCATCCGTAAAGCAACAGTGGAGTGGCTGACTTGAAGCACTCAGCAATTTTCCTTTAGCTAAGGCCAGCCTTTTCCTTTAGCTAATAAGCAAAGGCCAGATTCATAAAAGCCGATAATATAACCTTTAAGTACTTTGTCGAGGCACATTTCCGTAGAGGGTCACTAACATAATATAAAATAACTTATCTTAAAACATAGCTACAGAACATAAAATGTGCATAAAAAATTTCTTTGCACTCATTGCACTTTTAAATAAAGTCTCTCTAAATCTAAGTCAATAGCATTTTAAAAAAATATATTAATTCTATTTTTAATGAGATAGTCAAAATCGGTTTTGCAATTAATCATACAAAGTCCCAAACTTCGCCTACTTAGCAGTACTTACATTGAAGAAATATATGCATTTATTTTATGTTACATTTATATTATGTTACATTTATATTATGTTACATTTCCACATGTTGAACGTCCAAGGACAAACATCATGAAATAAGTATGTGTTAAAACTATTTTTTTTTTCGAAATTAATTGCACTCTTGCTTAAAATTTATATAATTTCAAAGGACTGGGATTCTTTTCGAATTTTTTCTGATTGGATGAATATTTTATTAATTTATTTTAAATCGAAATTGGAAATTTAATATTAGGTAAATATCTTAGCAAATAATTGTGACATGGAATTCGAATATTTTCTTAGGATATTGACATGGCATAAAATGAGGCACCAGTTACTCTGAGAAAAGACAGTTTTGAACTTGAAAAACAGAACATTTTTTCAACGCGATTTATGATTAGTTCAGGGTCTATGATGCCATGTTTAATTGCCTTTGCTTTGCTTCAAATTACAGAGGAGGGTCAACAGGGGTCTATCAGTAAAAATCATGCTTTGGGCAAACCAATAGGCGTTACCAAATGGTCAAACCAATAAGCAATCTGACCAACTAAAGACCTAAAATGTCTGAAAAAGTCCTTGCTCCTTCCTGCCCCCCTCCCAGCATGACCCAGAGAAGTTTTCCCAAGATCAATCCTTGCTGTAACTTTGAGCTATGCACGAGCTAAATTTTTAGACTTTCACCCTGCCCGGCTAGACAGTACCAATACTTACAATATATAAAGTCCAAACTGAGCTGTTCAACAACTGTCTACCTGAGTACTTCAAGCAACGATACTCTGATCATTCAAAAGGCTCTATGGTAAGCCACCTGCGTTTTCTTATATATCCCTCAATATTTACCAATAAAATTCACATTGAGGACAGTGGAATTGTAATATATATATATATATATATATATATATATATATATATATATATATATATATATATATATATATATATATGTGTGTGTGTGTGTGTGTGTGTGTGTGTGTGTATATATATATTTTTTTAATTAATTATACATTACTCACAACTGAAATCGCAACGCCATGAAGAAATTAATGTATCCTTATGAAATCTACAGAATGTAATTGTAACATGGAGATGTGTAATTGATCAAAAAATCATACCTGGAAAATAAAAGCATGGAACTTTATTGACATTAAATCAATATGGAATAGACCCGCCGCGAACGGTCATGCAGGATTGAATACAACGAAGCATCCCGTCAATGAGATGGTCAATGGTGTGCATTCCACACAGCATGCAATTGGGCTTATAACTGAATATGGTTTGCTGGAATTGGGAGTTCTTTTAATCTGTGACCCATGTACCAGATATGCTCAATTGGCGACAAATGCGTAGATTATTCTGGCTAAGGCAGGATATCAAAACCTTGTAGATTATTCATAGTTACCCGTGCAGTATGTGGTCTGGCATTATCCTGCTAAAAAAGAAGTCCATGTCTGGTTAACAGATATGACTGTATCACAGGTCTTACAATGTCAGAGACGTCTCGCTGTGACGTGATACTGCCAGAAACGTGGACCAAAGGTGTTCGTCCAGCAAATGTTATTTCACCCCAAACCATGGTACCACTTAGGGGGGGACTGTGTGGCGACTGATGGAAAATGCTTCCTGGTGGCGACGTTGAAAACGCCGCCATACGCGAGTACGGCCATCTGGCATGCTAAAACAGAATCGTGATTCGTCCGTGAACAGAATGTTTCACCATTCTGATGACCAACTGCGTCTCATTTTACACCACTAGAGGCGATGTAACCGGTGAAGACGTTGAAACGATAGGTATTGAAAAGGTCATCTACCTCGGAGTCCTGCGTCATACAAACGATTTCGAATTATTTGCGTCGAAACCACGCTACCTGTAGTGTGGGATAAATGCCGTTATAACAAGGTTGCTGTGGTAAACGACTCCCTCGCAACGCTTCTCCGAAGCATACGATCTTCACGTGGTATGGTACACCTGGAAGCTCCACTATCTGATCTTCGTGTCATTTTGTTGTCTCTCACGAACAGTAACACACACCGATGAACTGTGCTCACATCCCGACCCAATGTTTTAGCGATCCTTCGAAGGCTCAATCGACCCCCAAGTATAACAATGATTTGTTGCCATTCCGTTGACGACAATTGAACGTGTGCGGTACGTCGACGTACTTTTGGCATACTATGTTGATTTTTACAACCTGAAACCAATGATGCCATAATTTAGCTGTAATGTCGCTCCTCCTTGACTTGACGCTTTTATGCTGCTCGGCAAGGTGTTACATCACTATGCGTAACGAAACTGTGATCATTTGCATATCTTGCCTTGCTGTTGCCTGATTTACATAAAACTACATCTACAACTTTATAGTGTTGCGATTTCAGTTAAGAGCAGTGTATATCTTTAACCGTTAATAGACTATTTGTTTACCACAGATAAAATTTAATACAGATGCAATAAGTGCATGACGTAAAAAAATCTGATGTGGGCAGCACATGACTTTACTTACATAATGCAATGAATTTACTCCTTTTACAATCGAAAAGTTATGTATAAAATCTACGGTACTGTGTTTTTAACTGTACATTTGACGATTTTCCGGATGACAACATGTAAACATGTAAAACTATTTCAAAGTAGCCAATTGACTTATATTTCGCGCATCTCTACATAAACATTTATCAATATTGACAGAATCCTCAATAAGCGATATAGTCCATATGTTAAAATATTTAAATAATTAATTCATCAATTAGGCATCATTTTCATTAATTTAGTGACAATTTTGCCAATTTTAACGATATTTTCGTCAATATGGGACTTAATATCGCCAAGTTGGCGATATTTCGCTAAGCTATTCGCCAAGTTCGCCAAATGTCTCATCAAATGTTCCACACAAATGAAGAGAAAGGAATTTCATATATACTAGGAGGTACTTCCGTCATATGACGGAAATCAGAATTTGCAAAACATCTTTTTGAATCATTTTTATCAATTTGGCGATATTTTTGTCACTTTAGTAGCATTTAAAATAGTCGCCAAGTTAGAGTCGTTCCGCTAAATTTCTCGCCAAGGGTTACGGCCGGACGGACGGATAAATAAGTTAGTCTTATAGTTGGCTCTTATGTTCTTTCCAAGATATTTAACTTTAATTAATTAGTGGTCAAATTGATTTAGGGTCGGTTTCATCAATTTGGCGAATTTTTATCAATTGAGTAACATTTTCGTCAATTTGACTACCTTTAAAAAGTCAGCAAGTTTGAGATATTCCGACAAATTCATCATCACAGCCTTGCTAAAAGTTAGGGATGGTAAAATAGGTTATTCTTATAGTAGAGTCTTATATTCTTTATAAGATATTGAATTTTCGTCAATTAGTCGTCATTTTCATTGGACTAGCGTCATTTAAAAAAAAAAAATTGACGACATTTGTGTTCATTTGGCAATATTTAAAAAGTCGCCAGGTTGGCGATATTCCGCCACATTCGTCGCCAAAATCTCGCCAAGTGGTTTGCACTAAGAGATAAGTTTTCTTATAACAGATAAATGACAATTGAAGTCCAAATACAAAAGTAATAAACAAAGTATCTATTCTCAAGAACGGAATGAGCTAGATCCACGGGAATGATGTCATCAAATTTATCGTACGATATTACATATGAAAGTGAACATATTTCACAATAGTTAATATTTCACTTTATTTTATGTGTTTTTTTGATAAATTTATTTTAAAATAGTGCAATATCTCGAGAACGATTCATGCTAGCTGTCTAAAGTTTTTTTTTTTTTTTTTAATGGCCAGGCACTTGACTTTCGTCATTCGTTTTTGGCCAGAACGTGAACCATTTAGCCGTCCTAAGGCTTTGCCCCAGGCGCACCAGAGGGGGACGGAACACACTACGCCCACAACACAAACATCCATGCCTTACGTGGGACTGGAACGCAGCGGTCAGCTGTCTAAAGTTTGTGTCAAACATTTTCTAATGAAACATTGCATAAGAAATGACTATTTGCGTAACTTTATTAAAAGTTTTGATTAAGATGAACTTTTCAAAATTCCCTCGGAAATTCAGGAGGGGGGGGTGGGTCTGAACATTAAATTGCGTTTAAAACAACAGGCTTCCAGTATTTACGGATTGTAATTTTACATCAAATTCTGTTCAAAACGCTCCATTCATTCATAAGATATCGTCTCCACAGGCTCACTGACACACACACACACACTTGCACAGACACACACACTTGCACACACACACACTTACACACACACACACTTGCACACTCACA